>JAZAYU010001567.1:0-26636 GCA_038501625.1 Corbicula japonica | reverse complement strand
TGCCTATAACTTTGAAAGTTCTTGTCCTATTCACTTCATTCTTGGAATATATCATCAGCATGAACAATTTACATCTGTGACGACAAGAATGATAACTCTGGTTTCAATATTTTTTTAGTTATGCCCCTTTCAAATGCAACTTTAACCTGAAACTTAATGTTGCCGATAACTTTGAAAGTACTTGTCCTATTTACTTTATACTTGGAATATATCATTAGCACGAACAATGCCATCTGTGACGACAAGAATGATAACTCCAGTTTCAATATTTTTTTAGTTATAACCTGAAACTTAATGTTGCCTATAACATTGAAAGTACGTGTCCTATTCACCTCATACTTGGAATATATCATCAGCATGAACAATGCCATCTGTGACAACAAGAATGATAACTCCAGTTTCAATATTTTTTGAGTTATGCCCCTTTCAAATGCATCTTTAACATGAAACTTAATGTTGCCTATAACTTTGAAAGTACTGGTTTTATTCACTTCGTACTTGGAATATATCATCAGCACTAACAATGCCATCTGTGACAACAAGAATGATACCTCCAGTTTCAATATTTCATGAGTTATATCCCTTTCAATCAAGTTCTTCCAAAGCAATGTACTGTATTGAAATGACAATCGATAACCACGGAGATTGGATCAACTTCCTTCATAACAATCTACTGTATTGAAATGACAATCTATGAAGTAGACGCTTGGATTAAGTGCTTCCATAGCAGTGTACTCTGCTGTTATGACAATCTATGAACTAGAACTTGCATCAAGTTCTTCCATAACAATGTACTTTATTGAAATGACAATCAATAACTGAGGAGATCAATCAATAACATAGCACCTTAGATCAAACTATTTCATAACCATGTACTGTTTAAAAATGACAATTATGAAGTTGAAGCTTGGATCAAATTCTTTCATAACAATGTAATTTATTCAAATGACACTCATCCTTTACACACAGTGTCATTATGTATCATGTTCTTAGTCATTAGTCATGTTTTCCCTTTTTGAACAATACAATTTCTCTTTTATATAGCTCAAAATAAGCAAATATATCATTGTTACATATATATGCATACTGTCTTGACATACCTGGAAAGGAATGTCTGCAAGTATCGCTTCTTTCAAAGTGTACTGTCTTTACATCCTTGAAAAAAAGAATGTAAACATGTAGCACTTACCAATATTTTTACAGCAAGTAACCTTGCTTTCATGTATACATATTCATATTCCTATTATGTCTTTTATAAGTAACAAGTAAAAATTATATGACCCTAGACGACATAAGGTTTAATATCATTTCTTGCAGACACATTGAATATAATATATACAGTGTGTTAAACGTTGTACATTGTTTATATGTATTCTTATTTTCCTATAACAGTATATTAAAATCTGACATCTACAATGTCTTCCTTCTATTCATTCCACAACAACCTTTCAAATTTGTTAACATTCCCTTCATAATACAAATCAGCTAAATAAGACCTTCTAGAACCTCTTGTTCTGACAGAGTGTCAAAGAATGACACAAAATATAGGTAAACTGAACACCCATTTTGAAAATATTGCCTTAAATGCTTGCAAATACAGTAAAATCCCTCATTACAAACACTCAATATTAAGGGCACCCCAGTATTATGGACGAGTTTTTAAAGAACGCAAATGTTGTTTTCTTCTTGATTTATACCCACAATTAAGGACAACCCGCTATTAAGGACACTTTCCCTTAGTCCCTCAGATCTCTGTTATAGAGGGGTTTCACTGTACAATGTATGATCATCAAGTGTTCAAATGCACATACTTTTACTTATGACATACTTTTCATTGTTGCTCAATTGATTATTTTCCCTTGAAATGAGCACTATGTAACAGTCACAAACCCTGTAACGTGAACTTCTTGAACAGTTCTTCATATGGATCATTCCAGCATTTTTTCATAGAAAGAATAATTTTACAAAATATTATGACACAAATAACTTTTTCATTTTAAGACAGGCTAATATGATGTGAAACTTTTCGCATATATTCACCTTTAAGTGTTCAAGTGCGAACATGTTTTTCCTATGGTTTAGTTCATTAGTTTTAGGAGACAAGCAGATATTAATCAAATCTGCTAATGCTAACTTCCACAGTTTTACAGATTTTGGCATGACATTTCAACAGTTGTTCAGTATACAGTTTAGATAATTGTGCATGTCATATTTTTCATGTGAATGAGATACTTGAGCACTAATTATGGTCTCTAGTCCCAGTTTTATGCTTTTTGGCCCTGATATTCACCCAACTAGTCTTAAACTCTTTCATCATATACATGTATACACATTTTTATGCAATACCAACAGTGTAGATCTAGATCAGCCTGCTCATTTGTGTTGTTTGTTCAGGATCTGCAGTGGTAGCCTTTAATATATATATATATATATATATATATATATATATATATATATATATATATATATAGAAATTGTGGCATTTATGGGGTGTCTATATAGAACCTAAATATGTGGTGCACTTTTAAGACCCATATGTGTGGCATATATAATATATATAATGTATAACATTTCCAAAAGAGCTTATTTGTTGGTGTTGTTGTTGCTGAAGTAGGAAAAGTAGTAGTAGGTGCAGCAACAATAGCAGTAGTAGTTGTAGTAGTATCAGTTGTAGTTGGATATTTCATTCCCATTTAAACCCAAATGCGAGGCATATATTATATTTATATATATTTGCCACATAAGTCGGTAGCAAATATAGATAGCAGTAGTTGCATTAGTATCAATTATCTAGAAGAATTATCTAGAAGAATATGGTTACCATATTGTTTACTATCAATATATTTAATGCCAAGAATATTCATGTTTGTGGTCTTTTTTGTGTCAGAAGTTTCACAAGGAACTCGATCAGTATATAAGATCATCAGCCAAATAAACACTAATTTACTAAATGGGCATCACTGTCAATAGAAATATTGTACATTTCTTATTATTGAATTAGTAGAAGTAGTAGTAATTGTTGTTATTGTTGTTGTTGCTGTTGACGTTGTTGTGATGTTTTTGTTATGGTCTACAGAACAACCGAGGCGTAAATGTGTATATATATATTTTCTCATTAATGAATAGCCCTGACAATGTTTGGCATTTATATTAAATATACATAGCGAAGTTAATCAATTTTTTAAATCAAAGAGATTTGGTCAATTATGGGGCATTTTTCGATATTGAACCTTAACTGTGGGGTGTGAAAAAATTGTGGTGTGTATAAAACACCCCTTTTTTCTGAGAATGTTTTTCATGAAGCAAATGACATAAGACATGATTTGGTAAAAATAACAGTAGTAGTAGTAGTAGTAGTAGTAGTAGTAGTAGTAGTAGTAGTAGTAGTAGTAGTAGTAGTAGTAGTAGTAGTAGTAGTAGTAGTAGTAGAAATAGAAGTAGTAGTAGTAGTTGTTGTTGTTGTTGTTGTAGTAGTCATAGTAGTTGCTGTTGTTGCTGCTTCTGAAAAGCAGAAGTAGTAGTAGAATCAGCAACAATATCAGAAGTAATGGAAGTTATAGTAATAGTAGTAGCCGTAGAAGTAGTTGTAGTTGTTTTTGTTGTTGTTGTTTTGTTTTAATTATAGTTGTTGTTGCTGACCTTGTAAAGATATTAAACTTTCGTATATGCTTTTCGTGTAGCAAATGATTTAAGGTAAGATCTAGTAAAATATAAAAACTGAGTTGTTGTGGTGGTAGTAACTTAGTATCAATAGAAGAATTAGTAGTATTAGTAGAAGGTGTAGTAGTAGTAGAAGTAGTAGAAGTTGTTTTTGTTGCTGAAAAAAGCAGAAGTAATAGTAGGGGCAGCAACAATAGCAGCAGTAGAAGTAGTAGTGGTAGAAGTAACAGTTTAATAGTGGTAGAAGTGGTGGTAGTGGTTATTGTTGTTGTTGTGGTTTTGATAATTGTAGTATGTTGCTGTTGTTGGTGTTGCAGTATTATTGTCTTTGTTTACAACTGAATTCCTATCATCAAAAAGTAACACAAGGAACTTTTAAATCTACACAAGTTTACCAAATAGGCATCAGTGCAAATAGAAATTTTGGACTTTCTTATTTTTAAGCAGTAAGATGATGTTTTTGTTGCTGTTGACGTTCATCAAATTATGTGCTTATTCTGATTTAAACACACATATGAGGCACATATTTGTATATATATGCCCCATCAATGAAAGGCCATGACTCCGTTTATATTAAATACACATAGCAAAGATAACTAAGAGATCCGGTCAATTACGGGGCATATTTCCATATTAAAAAAAGGTGAAAGATGCATATCAGGAATTGCCACATTCAGAAAACAACAGCCTCCCCACACAGTCAAGAAGAAGAGAGGGGGAGAGAGCATGGTTAATAAAATAATCAGTTTCAAAAAGGACGCCACTAACAAAAAACAAAAATGAGAACCCGAGGGGTTACCGCCTTGGAACGGTCAGTGGCAAATCAAATTGCCACTGGGGGTTTAAACCAGGTTCTAGGGTGCACCAACCTCACACTTGCCCCAACAGGTTCTCGTATCACAAGACAAGTACAAATTGTCTTGGTGAAATAACTCCAACCCACCCATCAGCTCAACAATGTTGTATGCAAAAGCATACAAACATAAAAACATAAGAAGCTAATAGCATTGCAAAGCCAAAGGGCGGGTACTCAATGATCTTTCCGAGACCAGAGCATCTGGAGTAAAATCAGCAAGAACACGATGACAGGGATAAAAGAAACAAATCGAGCTTCTAGGTTCTTTTAAGAAAAGATTTCCCCATTAACCTTCATAAACTCTTAAACCCCTGCCACCGTCGTGCAATCAAAGAGGTAAGCATAATGATCAACTGTAGAAGGGTTAATCACTAGGCCTGCAGAGCGCTGTAAAATATCATGTTGGTAACCTTTCTTTTTAAATTTACAGATGGTTTTTACGAATAACCGGGAGAAATTAACACTGCCTTTTATCTTTTTAAGTTTATAAATTAAATCTCCATAAAAAACTGGTTGTGAAATACCTTGTTGCAAAAGTGATTTTAAACTGCATTTGTATTTATGAATTAAATCTGGGTATCGGCGATAAAACTTGCAAAAGGTTTTCCTTAATTTGTGATACCGATAACCTTGTTTTAAAAGTTTTTCTGTAATGCAAAGATTACGTTCATTGAAATCATTAACATTGTTGCAAGCTCTTGAAAAGCGAACAAGCTGTGAGATATAAACCCCATAAGATGTTGCACGGGGAACATCGCCGTCTAAAAACGGAAAATTTACTATATTAAAATTAAAATCATCTCTTTTATCATAAATTTTAGTAGTGACATAACCATTTTCAATGGACAGATTTAGATCGAGAAAGTTTGCTTGCTTTTCTGAA
The DNA here is from genome assembly GCA_038501625.1 of Corbicula japonica. Classification (NCBI taxonomy): domain Eukaryota; kingdom Metazoa; phylum Mollusca; class Bivalvia; order Venerida; family Cyrenidae; genus Corbicula; species Corbicula japonica. Next base: position 21,237 of record JAZAYU010001567.1, on the reverse strand, counting down.
GTGTTCGCTTTGTTAAGTTGTAGTTCTTTAGGATAAATCTTATTAACAAGTAATGGAAAATGGTTATTGTCTATATTTAATAAATCATCAAGGTACCTCGAGGTGTTGTTAAAAGCTGTAATTATATCATCTTGATGTTCAGTAGAAAGAGATAACATAAAGTCTCTTTCATAACAGTATAAAAACAGATCAGCAACTAGGGGTGCACAATTAGTACCCATTGGGATGCCTATTACTTGTTTATAAATAGAGGTACCGAATCTAACATAAATATTATCTAGTAAGAAAGTTAGCGACTCTATAAGGTCTTGACAAGTCCATAAGGTATAATTATCATAAGAACCATCTGTAAAAAATGCCCTATGTTCATTACAAGCGATGAAGGCTTTATTCTCTCTAGCAAACGTTTTTTCAATGAGACTGGTTAGTTTGTCTCTTATTAAATTATGAGGGAGCGAAGTGTATAATGTTGAGAAATCGTAAGTAGACAAACAGAACGCCCGATAATTATTTGATTTAAGCTTATTCAAAACGTCATTTGAATTCTTAATCGACCAAAATAAATTTTTGCCAGAAGTTTCAAAAACCTTATCACAATACCTAATTACGTGTTCTTTTATAGCTGTAAGACAAGATGTTAAGAGCACAGATAATTTAGTAGTAGTGCAAGAACTAGAGTTAGCAATAAATCTTGCTTTATACGGTGTTTTATGCATTTTAGGTAACCAATACATAGTAGGTACTTTGTCTTGTTTCGGCTCAATACTGATTCTAAATTTTGTAATTTGTAGAGTGTGTGCAGTAACAATATCACTCTCAGATGAAGAAGTCAGTATATAAGCATTAGTGCTGTTCAGTTCTTCAGTTTGAATATTAATATAGTGTATTCGTCACACTATAATTACATTATTAGAAGCCTTATCAGCAGGTGTTAAAACAAATCTGTTATGAAAGTCTTGAATTCCTTTTTTCAAATGACGAAAGTTAAAACGAGGTCGAGGTGGTAATAAAGCAATGTTTCTTTCATAAAATGATATACGGGTGTCAATTATTTTGAATATGTGCTTTTTCCAGTTAGAAAGTGCATTTAGGCTCGGCATGTTCTCTAAACCATAACTGTGGGGTGTACAAAAATGGTGTTGTGTATATAAAGCACCCCTTATTTCTGAGCATGTTTTTCATGAAGCAAATACCATTAGACTTGATCTTGTAACATTGTCGTTTAAGAAGTAGTAGTATAAGAAAAAATTGTCGTGGTTGTTGCTGCTGCTAAAAAGCAGAAGTAGTATTAGGAGTAGTTGCAATATCAATAGTAATGGTAGTCATAGTAGTAGTAGTAGTAGTAGTAGTAGTAGTAGTAGTAGTAGTAGTAGTAGTAGTAGTAGTAGTAGTAGAAGTTGTAGTAGTAGTAGTAGTAGTTGTAGTAGTAGTAGTAGTAGTAGTCGTAGTAGTAGTAGTAGTAGTAGCAGTAGTAGTAGTAGTAGTAGTAGCAGTAGTAGTAGTAGTAGTAGTAGTAGAAGTTGTTAGTAGTAGTACTAGTAGTAGTAGAAGTTGTAGTAGTAGTAGTAGAAATAGTAGTAGTAGTAGTAGTAGTAGTAGTAGTAGTAGTAGTAGTAGTAGTAGTAGTAGTAGAAGTAGAAGTAGTAGTAGTAGTAGTTATAGTTGTAGAAGTAGAAGTACTTGTAGGAGAAGCAGTAGTAGTAGTAGCATAAAAAGAAGTTGCTGTTGTTATAATTGTAGTAGTAGTTGTTTTTGTTGTTGTATTTTATAAATAATATATAAAACACCAATTCTTAACCATGTTTTTACGTAGCAAATGATTTAAGACATGATCTTGTAAATCTTTATTTGAATATCTTTATTGAACAAAAGGCTAATGCCTGTGAGTACACTATAATATACATATTTACAATACCAAACATGGCACATGAAATGAATAGGTCAGTGGTCAGTTGCGGTCATATTAAATATAAAAATTCGACATTAACAAAGCCTGGAAAATCATTGAAATGATATCAGATAATACAAACAAATCAAATATATCATATTCAATGTTAAGACTAAAATATAAAATAGTCCTTTTCTTGGAGTAAAGAGACTTTAGTTTAATATAAAAATTCATTTCGATGTCAATGTGAATTGCCAGGTTCAAATTAATTGATTGGTCCTGGCATGAAAACAGTTTAATAAATTTTGGAATGTGTGATATATTGCGGAAATATGGTTTTATCGACCTTTATAAAGTTCCCATTCGAGTGAGAAATGTAATTCGTCTTCTAAACTATAACATAAAATGCATTTGCGTTCAGTTCGAGGTATTGCTTGCGGTTTATGCCACCGTCTTGTTTCTATCGCTAGTCTAAAAAGTCTAAATGTTGAGGCTCTAGTCGATGTCTTCAATTCTGCCATCCAGATATGAGTAAAAATATCTTTCAGTCTTTGCTTCACTAATTATATAAAATATTCTCGTTTCCTTCTTGAAACAACCATGAATAATTCAAGCCTAAATTATGAGTTTAGCGCTAGCACAATTAATAATATATACCCTATCAATTAAAAGCCCTGACTCCGTTTATATTTTATACATATAGCGAAGGTAACTAAGAGATCCGGTCGATTACGGGGCATTTTTCTATATTAAACCATCACTGTGGGGTGTGAAAAAAGATGGTGTGTTTATAAAGCACCCCTTATTTCTGCGCTTATTTTTCATGTAGCAACTGATATAAAACATGATCTGGTGAAAAGAAATTTGAATGTACTAGTAGTAGTTATTGTAGTTATAATAGTTGTTGTTGTTGTTGTTGTGGATGTTAATCAAAATATGTGCTTATTCCGATTTGTACCCACATATGAGGCATACATTTGTATATTTATGAATATGAATATCTTTATTGAACAAAAGGCCAATGCCTGTAAGTAAACGATAATATACATATTTACAATACCAAAAATGACACATGAAATGAAATGTTCAGTGGTCAGTGGCGGTCATATTAAATATAAAAAGTCGACTTTAAAAAAGCATGGAAAATCATAGAAATGATATCAGATAATACAAACAAATTAAGTATATCATTTTCAATGTTAAGACTAAAATATAAAATAGTCATTTTCTTGGAGTAAAGTGACTGTAGTTTAATATAACAATTCATTTCGATGTCAATGTGAATTGCCAGATTCAAATTAATTGATTGATCCTCGCATGAAAACAGTGCAATTAATTTTGGAATGTTTGGTCTTTTGCGAAAATATGGTTTTATGCGAGGGATGATCCAAAATAACGTAGACTTTTGTCATTGCATATTAATTTGAAACACGTTCGCAATAAATTATATACTCAATTAAATCAGAACACAAACGTAACAAACTGAGCTAAACTATTCATATATTTAATCGATTTCAAAAGCGCGTCGCGTATTTGAATAACCATGGTAACACGTAGGCGGCGCACGCCGTTGCCATTATACCTTACACGCATATACCTGTCAATAAAAACAAAACTACTAGTGGAAAAAGAGCCAAACTTCTCAACGTCAAAGCACGGTATACAAATGATGTCATGCCGAAATTTTACGTCATTCTGACTATGCGATTTAAAAACAGTCAATATTTAAGAGAGCTTTCACCAACGTTAAAACGTCAGAAATGTCGCTATCAGATCGCCCGGAAATACGCGCTATTATAAAATTCAGTCATGTTCTTTGAAAATCACCTCACGAAAAGCTAAAATAATTTAGCAGACGCAAATGAAAACTTCCGTTAGCCGAGCACTAGTCTTTAAGTGGTACCAGAGTTTTTTTACGGTCAGAAGAGCCATTAAATAGGCCTAGGGAAAGGAAAAAGAAAAAAATCGGCGTCACGTCAGTGGCGTCAAGCCGGGAGGCAATCGAAGCGGTCTAATGTCTAACTATTGTGGCGCTTTTCGACCTATTCTAGGCTTGATGAGGTACCGTGCAACGGATATTGCTGGACGAATGACATAACTTTATAAAGTTCACATTCGAGTGAGAAATGAAATTCTTCTTCTAAACTATAACATAAAATGCATTTGCGTTCATTTCGAGGTATCGCTTGCGGTTTATGCCACCGTCTTGTTTCTATCGCAAGTCTGTGCAAAGATAATCTTAATCTTGTCATCGCTGATCTATATTTTTAAATTTTAACTTGTACTCAATAATTTGAGAAATTAAAGTTTGCAAAAAGCCTAAATGTTGAGGCTCTAGTCAATGTATTCAATTCTGCCATCCAGTTTTCAGCCAAAATATCTTTCAGTCTTTGGTTCACTAATGATATAAAATATTCTCGTTTCCAACTTCTTGAAACAACCATGAATAATTCAAGCCTAAATTATAAAGAATTTATCCGTTTTTACCCAATTTGAAATATCATCATTTCTTTCGATATCGCTTAACATCATGTTATATGTTTGTTTAAAACGTTTAGCACTAGCACATTTAATTGTATATGCCCTATCAATTAAAAGCCCTGACTACGTTTATATTCTATACATATAGCGAAGGTAACTAAGAGATCCGGTCGATTATGGGGCATTTTTCTATATTAAACCATCACTGTGGGGTGTGAAAAAAGATGGTGTGTTTATAAAGCACCCCTTATTTCTGCGCTAATTCGTCATGTAGACAATGATGTAAAACATGATCTGGTGAAAAAAAACAACACAACTTTGAATGTACTAGTAGTAGTAATTGTAGTTATAATAGTAGTGGAAGTTGTTGTTGTTGTTGTTGTTTTTGTGGATGTTAATCACAATATGTGCTTATTACGATTTGTACCCACATATGAGGAATACATTTGTATATTTATGAATATGAATATCTTTATTGAACAAAAGGCCAACGCCTGTAAGTAGACGATAATATACATATTTACAATACCAAAAATGACACATGAAATGAAATGGTCAGTGGTCAGTGGCGGTCATATTAAATATAAAAAGTCGACATTAACAAAGCCTGGAAAATCATAGAAATGATATCAGATAATACAAACAAATCAAGTATATCATTTTCAATGTTAAGACTAAAATATAAAATAGTCATTTTCTTGGAGTAAAGAGACTTTAGTTTAAGATAACAATTCATTTCGATGTCAATGTGAATTGCCAGATTCAAATTAATTGATTGGTCCTGGCATGAAAACAGTTCAACTAATTTTGGAATGTTTGGTCTTTTGCAGAAATATGGTTTTATTGATCTTTATAAAGTTCACATTTGAGTGAGAAATGAAATTCGTCTTCTAAACTATAACATGAAATGCATTTGCGTTCAATTCGTGGTAATGCTTGCAGTTTATGCCACCGTCTTGTTTCTATCGCTAGTCTGTGCAAAGATAATCTTAATCTTGCCATCGCTGATCTATAGTTTTGAATTTTAACTTGTACTCAATATTTTGAGAAATTAAAGTTTGCAAAAAGTTTAAATGGTGAGGCTCCAGTCGATGTATTCAATTCTGCCATCCAGATATGAGTAAAAATATCGTTCAGTCTTTGCTTCACGAATGATATAAAATATTATCGTTTCCAACTTCTTGAAACCACCATGCATAATTAAAGCCTAAAATATAAAGAATGAATCTACCCGTTTTTACCCAATTTGAAATATCATCATTTCTTTCGATATCGCTTAACATCATGTTGTATGTTTGTTTGATAAGTTTAGCACTAACACATTTAATAATATATGCCCTATCAATTAAAAGCCCTGACTACGTTTATATTTTATACATATAGCGAAAGTAACTAAGAGATCCGGTCGATTACGGGGCATTTTTCTATATTAAACCATCACTGTGGGGTGTGAAAAAAGATGGTGTGTTTATAAAGCACCCCTTATTTCGGCGCTTATTTTTCTTGTAGCAAATGATGTAAAACATGATCTGGTGAAAAAAAACTTTGAATGTAATAGTAGTAGTTATTGTAGTTATTATAGTAGTGGACGTTGTTGATGTTGTTGTTGTTGTGGATGTTAATGAAAATATGTGCTTATTCCGATTTGTACCCACATATGAGGCATACATTGTATATTTATGAATATGAAAATCTTTATTGAACAAAAGGCCAATGATGAGAGTAGACTATAATATACATATTTACAATACAAAAAATGACACATGAAATGAAACGGTCAGTGGTCAGTGGTCAGTGGCGGTCATAATAAATATTAAAAGTCGACATTAACAAAGCCTGGAAAAGCATAGAAATGATATCAGATAATACAAACAAATCAAGTATATCATTTTCAATGTTAAAACTAAAATATAAATAGTCCTTTTCTTGGAGTAAAGTGACTGTAGTTTAATATAACAATTCATTTCGATGTCAATGTGAATTGCCAGATTCAAATTAGGTAATTGGTCCAAGCATGAAAACAGTTCAATAAATTTTGGAATGTTTGGTCTTTTGCGTAAACTAGGTTTAATAAATCTTTATCAAGTTCACATTCGAGTGAGAAATGAAATTCGTCTTCTAAAGTATAACATAAAATGCATTTGCGTTCATTTCGAGGTATTGCTTTTAGTTTATGCCACCGTCTTATTTCTATCGCTAGTCTGTGCAAAGATAATCTTGTCATCACTGATCTAAAGTTTTTAATTTTAACTTGTACTCAATATTTTGAGAAATTAAAGTTTGCAAAAAGTCTAAATGTTAAGGCTCTAGTCGATGTATTCAATTCTGCCATCCAGTTTTGAGTACAAATATTTTTCAGTCTTTGCTTCACTAATGATATAAAAACATTTTCGTTTCCAACTTCTTGAAACAACCATGCATAATTCAAGCCTAAAATATAAAGAATGAATCTACCCGTTTTTACCCAATTTGAAATATCATCATTTCTTTCGATATCACCTAACATCATGTTATATGTTTGTTTAGTAAGTTTAACACTAGCACATTTAATAATATATGCCATATCAATTAAAAGCCCCGACTATGTTTATATGTTATACACATAGCGAAGTTTACTAAGAGATCCGGTCGATTACGGGGCATTTTTCTATATTAAACCATTACTGTGGGGTGTGAAAAAAACATGGTGTGTTTATAAAGGACCCCTTATTTCTGCGCTTATTTTTCATGTAGCAAATGATATAAAACGTGATATGGTAAAACAACTTTGAATGTACTAGTAGTAGTAATTGTAGCTATAATAGTAGTGGAAGTTGTTGTTGTTGTTGTTAATCAAAATATGTGCTTATTCCGATTTTAACCCACATATGAGGCATACATTTGTATATTTATAAATATGAATATCTATATTGAACAAAAGGCCAATGCCTAAAATGAGACTAAAATATACATAATTACAATACCAATAATGGCACATGAAAGGAAATGGTCAGTGGTCATTGGCGGTCATATGAAACATAAAAAGTCGACATTAACAAAGCCTGGAAAATCATAGAAATGATATCAGATAATACAAACAAATCGAGTATATCATTTTCATTCTTAGGACTAAAATATAAAATAGTCCTTTTCTTGGAGTAAAGTGACTTTACTTTAATATAAAAATTCATTTCCATGTCAATGTGAATTGCCAGATTCAAATTAATTGATTGATCCTGGCATGAAAACAGTTCAATAAATTTTGGAAAGTTTGGTCTTTCGCGAAAATATGGTTTTATAGAACTTTATCAGGTTCACACTCGAGTGAGAAATGAAATTCGTCTTCTAAAGTATAACATAAAATGCGTTTGCGTTCATTTTGAGGTATTGCTTGCGGTTTATGCCACCGTCTTGTTTCTATCGCTAGTCTGTGCAAAGATAATCTTAATCTTGTCATCATTGATCTATATTTTTGAATTGTAACTTGTACTCAATATTTTGAGAAATTAAAGTTTGTAAAAAGTCTAAATGTTGAGGCTCTAGTCAATGTATTCAATTCTGCCATCCAGATATGAGTAAAAATATCGTTCAGTCTTTGCTTCACGAATGATATAAAATATTATCGTTTCCAATTTCTTGAAACCACCATGCATAATTAAAGCCTAAAATATAAAGAATGAATCTACCCGTTTTTACCCAATTTGAAATATCATCATTTCTTTCGATATCGCTTAACATCATGTTGTATGTTTGTTTGATAGGTTTAGCACTAACACATTTAATAATATATTCCCTATCAATTAAAAGCCCTGACTACGTTTATATTTTATACATATAGCGAAAGTAACTAAGAGATCCGGTCGATTACGGGGCATTTTTCTATATTAAACCATCACTGTGGGGTGTGAAAAAAAGATGGTGTGTTTATAAAGCACCCCTTATTTCGGCGCTTATTTTTCTTGTAGCAAATGATGTAAAACATGATCTGGTGAAAAAAAACTTTGAATGTAATAGTAGTAGTTATTGTAGTTATTATAGTAGTGGACGTTGTTGATGTTGTTGTTGTTGTGGATGTTAATGAAAATATGTGCTTATTCCGATTTGTACCCACATATGAGGCATACATTGTATATTTATGAATATGAAAATCTTTATTGAACAAAAGGCCAATGATGAGAGTAGACTATAATATACATATTTACAATACAAAAAATGACACATGAAATGAAACGGTCAGTGGTCAGTGGTCAGTGGCGGTCATAATAAATATTAAAAGTCGACATTAACAAAGCCTGGAAAAGCATAGAAATGATATCAGATAATACAAACAAATCAAGTATATCATTTTCAATGTTAAAACTAAAATATAAATAGTCCTTTTCTTGGAGTAAAGTGACTGTAGTTTAATATAACAATTCATTTCGATGTCAATGTGAATTGCCAGATTCAAATTAGGTAATTGGTCCAAGCATGAAAACAGTTCAATAAATTTTGGAATGTTTGGTCTTTTGCGTAAATTAGGTTTAATAGATCTTTATCAAGTTCACATTCGAGTGAGAAATGAAATTCGTCTTCTAAAGTATAACATAAAATGCATTTGCGTTCATTTCGAGGTATTGCTTTTAGTTTATGCCACCGTCTTATTTCTATCGCTAGTCTGTGCAAAGATAATCTTGTCATCACTGATCTAAAGTTTTTAATTTTAACTTGTACTCAATATTTTGAGAAATTAAAGTTTGCAAAAAGTCTAAATGTTAAGGCTCGAGTCGATGTATTCAATTCTGCCATCCAGTTTTGAGTACAAATATTTTTCAGTCTTTGCTTCACTAATGATATAAAAACATTTTCGTTTCCAACTTCTTGAAACAACCATGCATAATTCAAGCCTAAAATATAAAGAATGAATCTACCCGTTTTTACCCAATTTGAAATATCATCATTTCTTTCGATATCACCTAACATCATGTTATATGTTTGTTTAGTAAGTTTAACACTAGCACATTTAATAATATATGCCATATCAATTAAAAGCCCCGACTATGTTTATATGTTATACACATAGCGAAGTTTACTAAGAGATCCGGTCGATTACGGGGCATTTTTCTATATTAAACCATTACTGTGGGGTGTGAAAAAAACATGGTGTGTTTATAAAGGACCCCTTATTTCTGCGCTTATTTTTCATGTAGCAAATGATATAAAACGTGATATGGTAAAACAACTTTGAATGTACTAGTAGTAGTAATTGTAGCTATAATAGTAGTGGAAGTTGTTGTTGTTGTTGTTAATCAAAATATGTGCTTATTCCGATTTTAACCCACATATGAGGCATACATTTGTATATTTATAAATATGAATATCTATATTGAACAAAAGGCCAATGCCTAAAATGAGACTAAAATATACATAATTACAATACCAATAATGGCACATGAAAGGAAATGGTCAGTGGTCATTGGCGGTCATATGAAACATAAAAAGTCGACATTAACAAAGCCTGGAAAATCATAGAAATGATATCAGATAATACAAACAAATCGAGTATATCATTTTCATTCTTAGGACTAAAATATAAAATAGTCCTTTTCTTGGAGTAAAGTGACTTTACTTTAATATAAAAATTCATTTCCATGTCAATGTGAATTGCCAGATTCAAATTAATTGATTGATCCTGGCATGAAAACAGTTCAATAAATTTTGGAAAGTTTGGTCTTTCGCGAAAATATGGTTTTATAGAACTTTATCAGGTTCACACTCGAGTGAGAAATGAAATTCGTCTTCTAAAGTATAACATAAAATGCGTTTGCGTTCATTTTGAGGTATTGCTTGCGGTTTATGCCACCGTCTTGTTTCTATCGCTAGTCTGTGCAAAGATAATCTTAATCTTGTCATCACTGATCTATATTTTTGAATTGTAACTTGTACTCAATATTTTGAGAAATTAAAGTTTGTAAAAAGTCTAAATGTTGAGGCTCTAGTCAATGTATTCAATTCTGCCATCCAGATATGAGTAAAAATATCGTTCAGTCTTTGCTTCACGAATGATATAAAATATTATCGTTTCCAACTTCTTGAAACCACCATGCATAATTAAAGCCTAAAATATAAAGAATGAATCTACCCGTTTTTACCCAATTTGAAATATCATCATTTCTTTCGATATCGCTTAACATCATGTTGTATGTTTGTTAAATAACTTCAACACCAGCACATTTAATAATATATTCCCTATCAATTAAAAGCCCTGACTCCGTTTATATTTTATACACATAGCGAAGGTAACTAAGAGATCCGGTCGATTACGGGGCATTTTTCTATATTAAACCATTACTGTGGGGTGTGAAAAAAAGATGGTGTGTATATAAAGCACCCTTACTTCTGGGCTTATTTTTCATGTAGCAAATGATATAAGACATGATCTGGTGAAAAAAAACTTTGAATGTACTAGTAGTAGTAATTGTAGTTATAATAGTAGTCGAATTTGTTTTTGTTGTTGTTGCTGTTGTTGATGTTAATAAAAATATGTGCTTATTCCGATTTGTACCCACATATGAGGTATACATTTGTTTATTTATGTATATGAATATCTATATTGAACAAAAGGCCAATGCCTGTGAGTACACTATAATTTACATATTTACAATACCGAAAATGACACATGAAATGAAATGGTCAGTGGTCAGTGGCGGTCATATTAACCATAAAAAGTCTACATTAACAAAGCCTGGAAAATCATAGAAATGATTTCAGATAATACAAACCAATCAAGTATACCATTTTCCATGTTAAGACTAAAATATAAAATAGTCCTTTTCTTGGAGTAGAGAGACTTTAGTTTAATATATAAATTCATTGCGATGTCAATGTGAATTGCCAGATTCAAATTAATTGATTGGTCCTGGCATGAAAACAGTTCAATAAATTTTAGAATGTTTGGTCTTTTGCAGAAATATGGTTTTATAGATCTTTATAAAGTTCACATTCGAGTGAGAAATGAAATTCGTCTTCTAAACTATAACATAAAATGCATTTGCGTTCAGTTCGAGGTATTTCTTGCGGTTTATGCCATCGTCTTGTTTCTATCGCTAGTCTGTGCAAAGATAATCTTAATCTTGTCATCACTGATCTATATTTTTGAATTGTAACTTGTACTCAATATTTTGAGAAATTAAAGTTTGTAAAAAGTCTAAATGTTGAGGCTCTTAGTCGATGTATTCAATTCTGCCATCCAGTTTTCAGCCAAAATATCTTTCAGTCTTTGCTTCACGAATGATATAAAAATATTCTCGTTCCCATCTTCTTGAAACAACCATGCATAATTCAAGCCTAAATTATAAAGAAAGAATTTATCCGTTTTTACCCAATTTGAAATATCATAATTTCTTTCGATATCGCTTAACATCATGTTATATATGTTTGTTTAATAAGTTTAACACTAGCACATTTAATAATATATGCCATATGAAATAAAAGCCCTGACTACGTTTATATTTTATACACCTAGCGAAGGTAACTAAGAGATCCGGTCGATTACTGGGCATTTTTCTATATTAAACGATTACTGTGGGGTGTGAAAAAAGATGGTGTGTTTTTAAAACACCCCTTATTTCTGCGCTTATTTAATTTTTCATGTAAAAAAATGATATAAGACATGATCTGGTGAAAACACTTTGAATGTACATGTACTAGTAGTAGTAATTGTTGTTATTATAGTAGTGGAAGTTGTTGTTGTTGTTGTTGTTGTTGAAGTAGAAGCAGAAGTAAGAGTAGTAGCAGCAACACCTAGCGAGCGTTAACGGTAACGAGCGCATTGTTAAGACAGTTAACCGAAACTCACACAACCATATAGAGGCTAAACAATTCTTGCGGAAGTTGACACAGGTTAAATAGAAAGGTGAAATATGCATATCAGGAATCGCAACATTCAGAAAAAACAGCCACCCCACACAGTCAAGAAGAAGAGAGAGGGAGAGAGAATGGTTAATAAAACAATCAGTTTCAAAAAAGACACCACTAACAATAAACAAAATGAGAACCCGTATCGTCCCTTTACCATGCGTAGTGAGCCCGTTTCGTCATCATTATATAAGAATGTGATACCGAGGTCAATGTATCACAGATCAGGGTCCAAAACATGACAAATGCATTGACGAATGGTCGCTTTTTCATTGAAAGTCTTCTTATTTATTAAGATAAAACTCGATCCAAAAATTAAGGTTAATAAGCTTCTACATTGTTTCAAATCTAATATCATCGCAATAGACACAAACCGCCGTAGGCGTAGCGATTGTTGTTTCATTTGATTGTTGACATGGGGAAAAAGCAGTAATGATGCGTTGAATCAGTGATAAAATGTAGTGATCGGAAGTTGGACATAATAAATCAAACCAGCCAGCTAGCAGGATTAGGGTCCATTTATTTTAACGCGAAAACGGTTTTTAATTGTACACAACGTTGTCAAAACTAGTCACAATATGTTAAATCACCGTATGAAATGAAAAAAATCCAATTTCCAGCCAGCCACGAAAACGTGTTTGACGAGCGTCGTTGACGTCACTGCAGAAAACTTGCATTGATAGCTAATTTTGAAAGTAAATATCTAAACAACTATTGGATTAATAAAATTAATAATAATTGCGGATTCATGCTGGGGTCATCGTCAATAAATACCCTACCAAATTTCATTAAAAAATTCGAAAATTCGTACCTTAAGATGCATTTGCTCTGCCAAACAAACAGCTGTTACAAGTTTAAATTTAAACACAACAAAGTTTCTTGACCATCAATGAAATTCGGTAATTGAATAATTCTACATTTGCAAGAAAAAAAGACTTCAACCCTTTACTGCATTGAAACACCTTTATTGCATGAGTGAACAGAGTAGATAGATCTAGATCAGACGACAGATCCTTGCAATCTAATGAGGATCGAAATTGCTTTTCACATTCATTAGATTATTTCTGATAAAACATCCATGCCAGATGATCTGGATCTACATTGGTCGCACATATTTTCAAATAAGTATATATGGAGAAAATGGAGAATAATATTTTACACTCTGAAATATTTTAAATTCTTACCATTATATCGAAAGGTTTTTGTAATATCATGATCCTTTAGAATGGATGTTGGAACAGGCATATTGTCGGCAAAAGAAATGACAACGGGCTTTTCCACAGCCGCTAGTGGGTAAAACATACATGTTCGTCGATCTCAAGACAAAACGTTGTGCACAGTTTAAAGTTTTGTGAGGCTTTAGTAGACAAGTCTTGGACCGATTGTTTTCTAACGCACAATAAAAACAATCTGAAGAAAGACTTTTATTATAGCGAAGTGCAAGATATGAGCAAATTCTATTAGAATCATTCAGTGGTAGTGGTAGTAGTAGTAGTAGTAGTAGTAGTAGAAGTAGTAGTAGTAGTAGTAGTAGTAGTTGTTGTTGTTGTTGTTGTACTATTTGTTGTTATTGTTGTTGACTAGTAGTACTAGTTGTTGTTATTGTTGTTGACGTTTTTGTATTGTTTTGGTAAGGTACAGATAATGTAGTTAATAAAGTTTTTATAAGAAAGAGATCTGGTAAATTACGGGGCATTTTTCTTTATAAAACCTTTACTGTGGGATATTTAAAAATTGTAGTGTATATAAATCACCCCATATTTCTGAGCATGTTTTACATATATCAAATGACATAAGACATGATCTGGTCAAAAAACTTTGTAGTAGTAGTAGTAGAAGAAGTAGTAATCTGGTCAAATAACTTTGTAGTAGTAGTAGTAGTAGTAGTAGTAGTAGTAGTAGTAGTAGTAGTAGAAGTAGTAGTAGTAGTAGAAGAAGTAGTAGTAGTAGTAGTAGTTGTGGTTGTTCTTGTTAATTTTTGTTACTTTTCTTTATAAAACCTTTACTGTGGGATATTTAAAAATTGTAGTGTATATAAATCACCCCATATTTCTGAGCATGTTTTACATATATCAAATGACATAAGACATGATCTGGTCAAAAAACTTTGTAGTAGTAGTAGTAGAAGAAGTAGTAATCTGGTCAAATAACTTTGTAGTAGTAGTAGTAGTAGTAGTAGTAGTAGTTAGTAGTTAGTAGTTAGTAGTAGTAGTAGTAGTAGTAGTAGTAGTAGTTGTTGTTGTTGTTGTTGTTGTTGTTGTTGTCTTTTTAACACTGTATAAACACCCCTTTTGAGCATGTATTTTATGTAGCAAATGACATAAGACATGATCTGGTAAAATAACTTTGTAGTTGTAACAAAACATAACAAAAGAACAGATAATAAAGAAGAAAAGAAAGTTATTGATCTTAAGTTATTGATCTTAAATTGTCTTAGCAGTAGTGAATAGGTTTTATTGAATTTAGATCAACTATTACATAGTTAATTGTCAGGAAGATATAGTTCTGGAAACGAAGAAAAAGTTATCATGCACTAAAATGCACGAAGTTTAACATAATCTCGGAATGGGTTTGAATATTGTTGCAAGCGGCGTATGGGCCAACAATTATCTTCATACTTGTATGTAAATAAGAAGCATTATTACGGGAAAACGATGCACAGTAGTCAAGTATACATAATAAGAATCTTTCTAGTGGCTTAAGGTAATTCATAGCCCCAGACAGTATGTTGCACTAATGATGAGCTGTGAAAATGAAATTATCATTTTTTCAACAATTTCCGGACAAACAGTTATTATATTGTTAGAAACAGATGAATATTGATAATAACAGGAGACAATTGTTGAAAAAAATGAATTTTGTTAGAAAAGTAATAAAATGTGGTACCTGCTATGTTGTCTAATCCGGGTGTCAAAATAAAGCACTTTCCGCTCAAATATAGCAAAAATAATTAGTTACAATATCCAGTTTAATGTTCCATCTAGGGTCAACCAGTGTTACTTTTTCAAAATAACTTGAAAATATTGCTCTTATAAATCAAAATCCAAACACATCATCCTTTGTCCCATGAGGTCACTCACCCTTGTGTGATGGTATTTGTGCAGTGTTTTGAAATTCATAATAGTCAATGTTTAAAAAGTTATTTTGAAAAAGTAACACTGGTTGGCCCTAGAGGGAACATTGAACTGGATATTGAAATTAATTGTTTTGGATTTATTTGAGTGGAAAATGCCCATGATGATACTCAGATACCCAGAAACCCTAAATTATCTATCTAGTTGTCTTCTACTAAACATATCCTTTAAAACAAAGTTTATTTCAGCAAGATATCACCATAAATAATGATTTAAGGGTCAAACTGTTGGATGGAACAAGTCAACAAATTGAAAAGTGTTCATTTGGACAAGTGTGCATCACACAGAAAAGCTCATGGTGATACCCAGATACCCAGAACCCCTAAATTATCTATCTAGTTGTCTTCTTCCATTCATATCCTTTCAAACAAAGCCTATTTGAGCAAGATATTACCATAAATAATGATTTTAGGGGTCAAACTGTTGGATGAAACAGGTCGAAAACTTGAAAAGTGTTCATTTCGACAAGTATGCATCACACAGAAAAGCCCATAATACACCCAGATACCCAGGAACCCTTAATTATATATCTAGTTGTCTTCTACTTTACATATCCTTTAAAACAGTCTATTTTAGCAAGATATCATCATAAATAATGATTTTAGGGGTCAAACCGTTGGATGAAACAAATCAACAAATTGAAAAGTGTTCATTTTGACAAGTGTGCATCACACAACAAAAAGCCCAGTATGATACCCAGATACCCAGAAACCATTAATTATCTATCTAGTGGTCTTCTACTTTACTTATCCTTTAAAACAAAGCCTATTTCAGCAATATATGACCATAAATAATGATTTTAAGGATCAAGCTGTTGGTTGAAACAAGTCGACAAATTTAAAGTTTTCATTTTGACAAGTATGCATCACAGAGTAATGCCCATGATGATATCCAGACACCCATATTCCCTGAACTATCTATCTAGTTGTCTTGAGAAATGATAGAAAACTTTTTTTCATGTTCTGTGTTTTTTATAATTTAAAAATAATATTGCGGGCATATTTATGCATATTTTTCATTCCGGTTTTCTTTCCTGTCAAGTTAAATATAATATCAAAGGAACACTATTTACAGATATTAAATATCTGCGGTAGAACAAATATGACGTTTGTTCAAATCTGCCCACCCATCTTTTTGTGGTCAAATTTTAGCCCAGCACAAACTTAATACATGACAAACAACAATAAAAGGCATGCAAAATATACTTTTTATAATGACAATGAACAATAAAAGGCATGCAAAATATACTTTTTATTATGGTTCTTTTTGCTTTGATATAACCTACACAATGAATATCATTTTATAGATATAATATCACATTAGAAGCCATGAGAAGACATAAACGTGATGCCGGGAGTGAAATTACCGCGAATTTCATTTTTTCGCGTTTTTAATTAACATTTCAAAATATTATTACATCGTTTTTTTATGTTTAATATGTTAGTAAATAATATTATTTACTTACAAATGATATTTGGTCTGTGGAGGTACTGATATCTAATTAAAGCAGCTCACCCCTCATTTTGTTAGAAGAAAAGCGCGCATTACACAATTTATTATTTTATTTGCGAGCTTGTTATATGCAATAATATTATGTTTCATACATCATTATTTGGGGTATTAATATAGCTTTGAAAATAAGTAAAAATAAAAGGATTATATAAAAACAGTAGCGTAGCAGGCATCGGAAACCTAATGTCGCTGATTTTGCTTTGTTATATATTAGGAATACATATTCTTTTAATTTTCTGTTACTGGTTCATCATATAATCGCAGTCAGTGAACGATTACTACATTTCTAACGTTTTACCTAAAGTTAAAATTTAAAAGACCACGGTAACTGAAGGCAGATTTAACTGTTGATATTATAGCATCATTTGAAAGCTTACATCTTTGTCTTCAACATTTCAGTATTATTTTGCATTTTCGTGAGTGTATTCATATTATTTAACTTACCATTTAGATAAACATAAAATGGACCTTAATCTCTGACATGTACATTGCAGAGAAAGAAAAGCACAATTTAAAGTACATGTGTAATGTTTTCATTGCATTCCTTATATTAAACTATAATTTTTAAACTTAGAATGAAGACGAATACATCGTGCTCCTGTTCCTCAGCTGAACTTTTAGAGCGGGTGAGGTCTGCTCATTTTCATACATGATTTTAGTATGGTGTGATATGTGCACGTTAACATTTGCATTAAGAATAAAAAAAGATCTCATAAAAAGTTTACACAAATCATTCATAATTTTAATATAATATTCATATGACATTTCATTTGATTGAATAGTAAAACATTGGATAGAAATATATTCTGTAATTATATTGTTAAAACAACAACATTTCAGTTAGTCGTAAATTAACTATATAGTGGGTTTTTTTCATACCTGCAGTAAACAAAAGAATTTAAATAACCAAAATTAAATGCATCTTAGCGTCCAGGTGATGAATTACACCGAGCAGCGCATTCAGTTATGCGGTGAATAATGATGGCAAAAGAATAAGAATTTTGAAATGGTAAAGGTAATTATAAATGCCCTTCTAATAATATTATTTGCTTTTGTTTTATACACATTCAAAATTAGTTATTATTATGGCTACAAAAAGTACATTTACTGTGTAGAGAATAAATGTTCGCAGCAAAAACAATAATCTAGTGGCATGCATGTGCATCTATTATTCAGTACACTATAAACAAGTCTAAACTTCCCCGAATCACCTGGATTTCTTATCTGCTAGATGATCAGTATCCATGAAATTATAATAACATGCTTGACCCCAGGAATCATTAATTTGCCCAGCTAATGCTCTATTAATGGCCGTTTCAAATTACAAAGTAAGGTGTACTTGGTCAGTTTGGAGAATTTATCTAGTAAAAGAAATCATTGAAAGAAATCAGATGGGATATTGATGATTTATTTTAATCCTTTCCTTCGTGTGTGTATATATGCTTTTATTGCATGGGTGAAAAGTGTAGATCCAGATCAGCTGGCATATCCTTACCATCTGAACAAGATCTACACTGTTTGCTTTTTTATTTTTTTTTCAGTTATTTCTATTCAAAATATAACCAGTGCAGATCCTGATCAGATCGCATGAATGTGCAGGCTCAGTTTCAGTTTCAGGCTGATCTTCCAACCACGTCTTTGCAATGGCGTTTGTTTTTACGGCATTTTCAAAATACAAAGATTTTTTCATAACCACGCTTTCGTAAATTCATTAGCTAAATTTAGCTTTTGAGATCGCTTGAAATGATTTTCAAAGAAACAATTTTTTTTCCATTCATATTCGGAAAACTCACTTTTATAGGCTATATGAAGAGTTTCAATTTCATCTTCGGTTATTTTTATATTTGACAAGAGCTCTTAGTCGAAGAAATCCGCCTTTGACATAGCCAATATATCCTTCACACTGGTGAGCATAACTGGACTATCAGAATGATTTGTCATAAGATGAATTTGAATTTCTTTTGAAATGTTCTGACAGACATAATAATTTTCTTTGTGAGCAAAAAGAACTGAAGCACACTTTTCACACTAAATACTGGCTTCCCATATGTATTCTGGGCAGATAAATCCTTTTATGTATTTAATATATTTATGTTTTGAATCAATCTTAATTTAAATATATGACCTAACATGCACATACAATTGAAGTACTGGAAATAAGAATTTTGAAATGGTAAGAGTAATTATAAATGCCCTTCTAATAATATTATTTGCTTTTGTTTTATACACATTCAAAAGTAGTTATTATTATGGCTACCAAAAGTACATTTACTGTCAGTGTAGAGAATTAATTTTCGCAGCAAAACCAATAATACAGTGGCATGCATGTGCATCTATCATTCTGGGCTGATAAATTCCTAAGGTTGTTTTTGTATTTAATATATTTATGTTTTGAATCAATCTTAATTTAAATATTATTATATGACCTAACATGCACATACAATTGAAGTACTGGGAATTCCAATCATGTTTGTATCTGTATTAGTGAGACTGAATTGCGAGGCTTTATATACAGGTAAACACAGGTAAAAAATATGGGGTGATATATATACTAACCCACCAGCCGCAGGTCATTTTTCGAAGAAGTCATGGTTGTTTCAAGTAATGGTATAAAGGGAACTAACTGTTTTTTCCTGTATATATGATTTCCTTCTCAAACCAAGTTATGACTATATTTTACCAGATCATATCTTATATCATTTGCTTCATGAAAAACATGCTCAGAAAAAAGGGGTGTTTTATACACCCCACAATTTTTTAACACCCCACAGTAAAGGTTTTATATAGAAAAATGCCCCGTAAATGACCGGATCTCTTAGTATATATATATATATATATATATATATATATATATATATATATATATATATATATATATATATATATATATATATATATATATATATATATATATATATATATATATATATATATATATATATATATATATATATATATATATATATATATATATATATATATATATATATATATATATATAAATATATATGGAAAAAAGAGTTAAACATTTTTGTAGCAAAGGTATATTCTATTAATAACAACCAAACTAGTGCCTCGAAATAGAAAACATTATCTGCATATATCTAATTGGTTGAAGACTAAACCCTTCTTAGAATTAAACATAAGTGTAACAGTATGAAATGCTATAATACCACAGCAAATCAAGTAGAATAATCACCTTATCAAATGTGAAAACATATCTTTGTGTGAAACTATAAAACCCATTCTTCACATTGTTGAAAAGAAAGCTGTGTACTTGCTCTTTCCTGAAATTCTTTCCACCCTTTCATTTCATGCTTCCAAGAATCTGGTGAGCGATAGGGCCATTTGGCCCTCTTGTTCGTTTTGCTGAATGAAGATTGTCACTTCAAATTTTCATTAAAAGGTTGCATTGCACCACATAGTCCGTTTTAATATATGAGAACTTTTTCTCTTCATCCGAGAGCCTCTTGTTGGCACGGATTACATGTCAGGAAAAGAAATGACAGCAATTTCATCCATATATCTTCTTTGATAGAGGTGGACTAGTGCCGGAACAGAGAATGTATATTTTTGGCACCGTATTTACTATTCCGCGTTTGAAGTCATGATGGTCTGTTCGGTTAGAGATCATTACTTTTCTTACAAGTAAGTTAACCCCTTGCACGTTTTCGAATAGATGGAATGCAGATCTTCGCACCAATATATTGTTGTCTAGGAATTAAGATGAAAGAAATCACATTTAATGGACATTGAATATTGGGAATTTCAGCACTATGGGAATTGGAAATACTTTGGTTGAACCTACATTAAGTTCCATTTGAAAGGAACATAACTCTTAAAATAACGAAATAGGAGTTATCATTCTTATAGTAACTGATGGCTTTGTTCATGCAGGTAATGTATTCAAACAATTAAGATAATAGAACAAGAACTTTAAACATTATAGGCAGCATTATGTTTCATAAAAGGGGCATAACTCAAAAATATTGAAACAGGGGTTATCGATCTTGTTGTCACAGATGGCTTTGTTTATGCGAATGAGGATATACATGTACAAGTATTGTTTTAATAGGACAAGGACTTTCAATGTTATAGGCAACATGAAATTCGATATTTAAGTAATTTGATAGGGGCATAACAAAAAATAATATAACAAAAGTGATCATTTTTGTTGTCGGAGATGGCTTTATTCATGCAGAAGATATTGTTTAATTATTAAGTTTATATGTCAAATACTTACGAACTTATAGGCAACATTAAATTTTACATTTAAGTTTATGGGCTACAGGACAACGCAGTCGCCGCCGCCGACGCGCCGCCGACGCCGGACAATAGGATTCATAT
>JAZAYU010001566.1:0-27023 GCA_038501625.1 Corbicula japonica | reverse complement strand
CAAACTTCCCGGTATGTGGATACGGATGGTATGTCCAGTGTTTGTCTTTTGCCTGGTTGGCTTAAGGTAAGAGGGGCCTAAATAGACAATCATGTCTGAAACGGCGATGTTTTGCGAAGTCGAGTTCGGAAATGTCTTCGGCAGTAGCCGAAACGTTCTCCGGCACTAATCCGAATTGATTGTAGCAAACATTTTTAATCGTTATTTTTTACATTACTATAAAATATTGTTATCGATTTCTTTAAAGAAGAAACATTTTTTACAAAAAGTAACTTATAATGTTTTAAATAAAAAGATATTTGCCAAAAGTTTGTTATCCCAAATCATGACGTCATTTTCCCGGTAATACCAAAATGGCGGACAGGGCTAAAATGCAGTTTACCGGTACGGATGTTTACAAAGACTACCATAGAGCTCGCATAATAATTATACATTAAAAATTTAATGCACGGGGGGTAGCCCCCATTAAACACTATATTCTGAACTAACTATTCAATGAATAAATGAATAAAAATGCCAGCGTGGTTATGGGGTGACTTTTAAGTACCGGTAAACTGCAGGTGTCCCGGCGTACAGAGCTAGCAATGGTAGATTTGTGAAAAGAAAAACATCAAAACCAACCATTAAACGTAAACAAAATGATCAGAATTACTCTTCTTTATCAATTTCCAACAATTTTGTAATAAACACCGAAACTCTTCTAAAAACTGTGCACAAGCCGTACATCGTGGAAAGATGGACGAAGAATAATTGACCTTGGATTTCTAATGAATCAGTTGGAGTATTTTCGGCAGTGCAGACTCGGCCCTGTTATATAGTCAACAGATACACATTCAGAAGTCAGTTTAATTAAATCGGATCTATAGAAGATTTGTAAAACAAAAAGGTATTGTGCAAAATTGTGATGGAAAATATTTTCCCCTGTTTTTGTTGTTAATTTGTTTTTCAGAAAAACATAAAATATAACAATTTAAAAGCTTATATTAAAAAAACTACATGGTGAAAGTCTGTAATAATTTGCAACATGATTGGTATATGTATGTAGCAAATTTAAATATGCATTTTATAAATGTACTGGTATTATTAAAATTTTTAGAGACTCTAAACGTGTGTGTATGTTTTTTGTGTCAAGGAAATTTTTCGAGGGGGTATAGATGTATTTTCATAATAAAATCATCTGAATGTTAGTAATTAAGTAATATAAATGGTTTCTTTTTAATGTTTAGGCGTATGCCTAACAATTAACACCATTGGTGCTAAAATATATTATAGTTTTGAATCCCAAAATAAGATTTTTTAGCAATAACCACTTGTAAAAAATGGACCTGAGACTAGGCGAGGGAGTCACCCTATTCATATGCGATTTTTTCCGAAATGGGATGGTGGAATTGTTTCATATTTCATTTTTACATTTGATATATGATGTTTATCAATATGGACATGCTTTTTTAAGGATTAATGATAACATTTTTAGGCCCCTCTTACCTTAAGGGTGGTATTATATACAATAAATATATCACAACAACAGGTTTTAAGTGCCGAGCAGCGGCTCTTCTCGTACTTAATGTGTGTAATATTGTACGAGTATTAATTGTTTATTTCCGGTATTGTAACTCAAAATTCCGGTATAACTTAAACACTACCAATACTGCGTTATTGTAGTTTTGGGAATAAAGTTGGAATGCGCCTATAACTACAAGTGTACTTTAAAAAACCTTTCTCGACATTTAAGTCAAAGCACGTGTTACGATTTTATGATTTTTAGGGGCATAATTTCGGATTATTGAAAACATATCTTTAGGATATGTGGTTAAAATAGTGTCATAAAATCATGTCTCGCTTTATTATTATTATTCTTATTCTTTACACAAAATCAAGTAGGTAACTTATCTAAGCTCCGAATATGTACAATGTAAGAATGTATTGTGGATAGTTTCAGGATAGTTTCTGAACAGTGATATTCCTCGCGTATTCAGTTGTCGCTATAATTATATATCCGAGCTTCTGTGCCATCAGGAGATGGGAACGAGGACGTAACGTCATTGGACATGAGGAAACACCCGTTTGCATGCGCCTTTATCATTAGATTTATAACGAACGATTTCTGAGAGAAAAGTGTTAAAGATAAAGGTAAGTATGAACGTTTTTAATAAAATTAATTATTCTTTACCTTTTGCACTAGTTTCGTTTATTCTTATTCTGAAACTGACTTTAAAATCGCATTTTTATCTCCCGATGTCAGACGATGACATCTCCATGTAAACAAAACTTTATTCTAAAAATAGTTCAACTGGGTAAAAAAGTGAAATATGCATAACAGGAATCGCCACACTCAGAAAACACATGTAGAGGGACAGAGAGCAGGTGTTAATAAGAATATCAATTTCAATTAAGGCCAGAGAAAAAAATATTTTAGATTCTCATCCCCGCCCGCCCCTGTCCAAAACCACCCGACCTAAATATGTATTGGTAAAAAAAATTGAAACATATTCTGTGCCGTACAGAACGGATTTTAGACCATCCCGGAATACCTTCTTCACCCGCCCTCTTTTATCCCAAAATCCGGATGCGAATCTAATAATTTATTTTCTCTGGCCTAAGATGCTACAAACATTTGACTGAAAAGAAAACCCTTGACATTGGTAAACAATTTGCCACTGTGGGTTTAAATTAGGTTTCTAGGGTGCACCAACCTCGCACATGCCTCAACAGATTATTGTAAGAACAAACAAGCACAAGTTAAGACCATCAACGAGACATATGATTAAACTACGGCAGCTATTTGGAGCCATGTCTATAAATTAGCCTTTTGTGTTGAACGGATTATTGTTTTATTTTAGATTACTGTTCCATGTTATTTGATACTTAAATGAGTAACTGTCATTTATATTTAGTTCAGATTTTAAAGGGTCCTCAAAATTATTAATTTCTATATAAAGTGTTTTATTTAGCTCTCTTCTCCTCTCTACCATTAGGCTGAGTGGGGTGGTTGTGTCTGCTGAATGTGACCTTTCCTGCATATTTTACTTTATTTTATCCTGCAGATAGATCAAGGCTAATTCTATGATCCCATTCTTATATGACTTTAGCCTATAAAATGGTAATCAAGCAAGGTGTTGCTGCTTAAAATGCTGTAAAGCAAGATTGTGGCCATATTACTACCTTGCGAGACAGGGATGGTGTCCCCTAGTGGCAATTCTGCAATTGTTTTATGGCAAGCCTCACAATATTTACAATTTCGATGAAGAGGGTATCAGCACGGATAAACCCCAAATGTAGCCAGTGGAAGGGACTATAAAACCCAAGTTGTTATCTCTAAATATTTTCAGCTAAATATCAAATCCGGACAAGAATCCGTGTTATCTAAGGATGAAGAAGTGTCAGCACCTTAAACAATTAGCTTCTGTTTGCTATGGGTATACTAGGTCAGAAAGTGGTACAAATAGTCTCTGCAGTTTCCTTGGGCAAAAACAGCTGATCAACCAGATGTGTCAGATAGGAATACTGAGTGCCAGATATCAGATAAAGTAAAATGTTGCAAATTGAATGAAAGTGATTTTGTTGAAAGAACTAAGTGGGCGCAGTGTGAAAGGATTTCTTGTTCTCACTTGGTCTATTTAATTATTGTTCACCAGTACGTGTTCTAAGAAGAAACACCGAGTTCTGTTGCAACTGCTGTATGTAAATTTACGTCATTATCATACTAGTGTCAGCCTCATTTTGACTTAAATGTCAAGAACTGATCAGGCTAAAATACATACCGCAATAAAAAAACGTCAAAAATCTGATTTAATAATTGTGTATTCAGTTCTTGCCATTTCCGTCAAAATGTCGCTGACACTAGTATGGTGTCTGATATAGATTCGACATAGAGCCTGGAATAAAGTAACAACAACGGTAAGATATAATTAAATTGATATTAATTTTTTTAAAATAAATATTTAACATGATCGAGAATTAAATACGCCAGTCTCTGTATGTGCTGTAGTTTAAACATTCGCCTTAGCAAACGCATGTAAGAGTATTAAACAAAACAAACTGTCTCAATTTTCGGGAATTATCTTCAAGTTGGCGTTCAGCGTCTTCCACTGGTCAAAAAACATAAATTTCAGTTTAGAATCAAAATTATTGTTTTTGATGATCTGACTTAAAATTAATAAATTAAATTAAATATTTCGTTAAAACGATCGAACATTGAAAAAAGCAAGAGCGCTTGCACCAATAAACACCAATACAGCTGATCGCTTTGATTGACCTCTTTGGTTGTACACCAGAAGAGAGAATGCAAGTTATTTTTTCAAAGGAAATCTTTAAAACGAACTATACGAATCGATTTGTAATATTTAATTTAATAAATTGTTTTCTCGCTGATGTTACTTTAGTTGTTTGGTCTATGTTAGGTCATCTTATACATTTTGTTCATGGCAATGCCCACTACACATTTTGTTTTGTGTGTTTAAATGATTTTGCATGCAACATTGTCGTGAAGGTCGGTAGGTTGGACTTTAATCATCAAAATTTTTTGTTAATGTGTAATCCTTGCCGGGCCAGTGTGATTCAAAGAAGTATAAAAAACTGCTTGAAACCACAAAGGCAATTTTACACTGACCGCTTTAAAATGATGTTCACACTACCATTAGCTCTTTGATAGAGTTTTGTGGTGTCTTCTATTCGAAATAAGTCATCTACTGAACTTTTACCAATAAGTCATAAAAACATGTTTCACAGGGGTTTCGTGACCATATCTTGAGAACTTTATTCGGACCCGAATATTTTGAGAACTATATTTTAAAACACGACTGCGGAAGGTATTTCTTGATCAGTGTTTATTGGGAAGAAATAACATAGCCATATCAACATCTCCACTTTATTTCCGTGTCTGGTTGAAGTGTAAGAATGGATATTTTAAAAAATAACTAAGGGGCTCGATCTCTTTCTTCTATTCCTGACATCGTGTTCGCGATGTTTTAACTTCAGGTCCTTAATTCCCAGAAAGGTAATCTAGAACCTGCCGATTTTGCTTGACAGTGCTTGTAGCTTCTTTATTTGTGTGTGTTTTAATGACAAGTCTGATGGGTTGGAGTTGTTTCACTGATCTAATTCGTACATGCGGCTCTTAAAACACAATAGATTGTACACTTCCTCTTAATGTGCTAAACAATTCACAATACATCGACATTTGTTGCGTTTGTCATCTGCAAAACTTGAAAATGATATTCAAAGCTCTTCAATACACACATTACAAAAGTGGTCCAGGATGTTAACACTCTTCAATCTCAAACACTTAAAGGAACTTGTTTTTTTTTTAATTCTGACTGCTTGTTGGTTTTTATAAACGGATCTATACCAATGTTCAATGTTTTGATGACGCTTGGACAAGATCTTGCTTAGAATGTAAGACGTATATGGTATGAAAAGTAAGTGAATTAACGGATTAAACGCTAAAGAATTATTCGGCTTTGGTTGAGGAAAATGTGGAACGTTCAAACTTCTTTAGTTCCATATAATTGACACTTCACACTGTTTTTAATTTAAATGTTCTATTTAGTTAAATAATTTAATTTCTTTCACCTGGGACTTAATTATGTTGACAAACAACAATCGCGTGACCTCCGTGAACTACAGTGGCGGCCATTAATTGTAATTGGAAATCGGAACAACGAAGCAAGTTATACAAACTAAGCTTTTATCCTTTTTTCAATGAAGTGCTTAATAAACTTTTTTAATATCAAAGATTAATCCCTAAAAGTCCGTTTTTATTTAGGTTCCAGAATTCCTGCTGCAGCCATCCGCATTGTCCCGGTATTCGCTATAATCGCGATACTTGTCAGATTTCCCTCAGTTGAAATAAAAGCCGGCTGAGTTTGCTTTTTTCGGCGTAATCATATTAACAAATAACTTATTTATCATCAGAAAGTCAGCATTCGCTCACAGTTTTCAAACTTGTTTTGGAACTCGCTGCAATGGATGATCGACTTTACTACTGGCAAGGAAATCAACTCTATACTATCGCGGTAAAAAACCATCGCTTTCTACGGAAGCCAAAGTCGATATAAAGGAAATAAAAAAACTTACTTTTTCAGAAGATTTTAACCAGCATTATTACTAAAGTTTTCATAGTACTTAAGAGCTCAAAGTGTTTACTAATAAAGACAAAAAGGAAAAAACAAAATTAATTCATATGTTTATCTATAATGAACATTAAAAACAAAATGAATACTACAAACATCTGCTGCACTGTTCGGACAGTATGACCAAACACCCATACGGCCCAGATTTTACAGCACATATTGGTGGATAGGACAGTTAACGATATGACCCATGGTTAAAGACAATACAGCCCAAAAATAATAGCCATTTCAGCCCAAGCTTTTGAGACCATAATTATTTTTATCTGACGTAAAATAAAACCAAGGAATTATTTATTGCAAATACTACCAATATTTGTTTTATCCCTCCCTCCCTCCCTTTGCACACATTAATGTTACTGATATATCTTTATTTTTGACATGTTAGGACACGTTAGAACAGTAAAGAAATATAGCGAAATCTAAAAATTTCCAAAACTTCGATTTACATTAATTCACAGAAACTGAACAACACAAAACATCATTTTAAATGCCCACATGAGTTATATGATACCGACACAACTATTTATTATATACCCATTACTGATTTTAGCATAGTGCAGCGTTAATCCCCAAAATTGATACAACTCGTCAGATTAATGATTCCGTATTGGACAAGTTTCCGATCCTGTATTTTTGCAGCTTCCAGTAATTTCTATGTTTCAAAATGGCCCATTTTCACAAATTTAGATTTGGTGACTCCAATGACGCTCTTTCTTTAAAAATAATCATTGATTTCACGGCCCTTTGCAAATGAAAATATATGAAATCGTCAAAAAATGTGAAAAAGGTAAATTAATAGATAGTAACTGCGGATATAAATAGAACAAGCAAAAGACTATCTAATTTTTAGGAGGGAAGAAGTGTACATACCGTTCAACTATCCAAAGTTAAATATCTATTTGCAACAATCCTTCCTGTTTTCTCTTTAAAGCCTGACCCTATGATTTGATGTAAACAAAGCTGTGGTATAAGAATGAAACACTTTCAAATCCTAGTCGTTACATATCGATCACCACGGTTAACACTTCCAGCATATTCGGGTCTTGTCCAAATTTTGCTGACAATCGACCATTGCGCTTGAAAATGACGTAGAGATTAATGGTTTATTGTGACGTAATTGCTTACATCAAATTTCACTATTCTTTATTGATTTAGTGCTCATTTAATTGGGAGTGAATTAAGGAAACATTATACCAGTATGCAATCTGTAGGTTTGTATTATTTCTCGTTGCGTATGTTAACCACATCACACTCGACCTTCGGTCTCGCGTGATATTGTTTTCATACCCAAATAATAAAATACAAACCTTTAGATTGCATACTGGTAAAATATTCCATATTCCGTATATTGTGTCCTCGTGACTTACATTATGCTGTAAACTTTATAAGATATTAGCAAACGTTTGACCTTAAATTTCCTTGTCGTTTCCTGGTCGCGTAAACGGATGACAAACGTTGAGTTGAGTCTTTGTAGTTGAAAGTTCTTTACAAAGTACATAACATTTTCTTGTCATTATCATTACTCTCGTGTGGGAATTTAAAGTAATGTTTTGCATTTTACTTCATTTCAATAAAATACCTAAAACTTAGTTCAAGGATATTTCCTAATTTTATGTTATACATTGGTACATTGGTATAAGTCGTCAATAAATCATGCTGTCACGGTACGAATCTAGTCACTATCTGGGGAGGATGTGTAAGCGGCCCGGATAGCTCAGTCGGGAAAGCACTCGCCCTGTAAGCGAGGGGTCCCGGGTTCAAGTTCCGGTCTGCCTGCACATTCTATATCACCCTGTGACATTTGGCGCCCAACGGGGGACCGCGACAGCATTGCTTGTAGGTCTTACGACGGTCGCAATTGTTTATGGAAAATACCCTCTGGAATCCGAGGACGAATTTCCAAGTTGTGGGGGGAACATGTCGCGGTACGAATCTAGTCACTATCTGGGGAGAAGATGAGTAAGCGGCCCGTATAGCTTAGTCGGGAGAGCACTCGCCCTGTAAGCGAGGGGTCCCGGGTTCGAGTCCCGGTCTGGCTGCACATTCTTTCTCACCCTGTGACAATACTGTTATTAATTTTTAAATTTACTATTCAAAATAGAAACAAGGTAATCTAAGTTATTAAACAGTTTATAGTTGACATGAATTCATTAAAAATTAAAGCTGACGAAATGGGGGCCTACTCAGAGTTCTCCCATTGCTAATGGCTTCCCTTGCTGATTGGGTAGTCCCGGTTTAGAAGAGGTAATAAGCGTAGCGTTAGAAGTGTAGATAAAAATTCTCAAAGTTTAACTGCATTGTGAAGATAAAATTCATTTATCAAAAAAGTGAAACAGGCATATCAGGAATAACCATCATCTTTGTAATTTTTTTTTATTTTCTGGCATAGAAATTATAGCTTTTAAAGTTTTCAGTCAATCACCATTAAGTCATGCAAACAATGCTATTTTAAAAGGGGCCCTGGTGTTTTATGACCATATTACGAAATCAAATTAGCAAGACAGGGTCTTACCAGCTGGAGGTGTGATAAATTGTTAATTTATAAGAGGTTGAAAAAGATGCTTGTAGGGATATTGAATATTCTAATTATTAAATTGTTGTTTAAGACTCGAGAATTGTTCATTTGATTTTGGAAACTTAAAGTGCTCCGAACTGAACGAAATAAAATAGCCCTCGGGAAAGTTTTACACAAAAATATATTTATTCAATGAATTAAGATGTATTGTAAAACTAAATAAAATAAAAAAATGAAGAGAAAAAAGAGCGTAAAAACATAATGAAACTGTGTTTCAATATGTTTTAAATGGTATAAGAATAAGAAAGATTTTTTTCTTTGCGAAAAGAGCAGTATATTGAAAAATACGTCAATACGAACATGGCAAAATTCTGTGAACCAAATGGGGTACATTCAATTTGTAGAAAAGGACTCAGTTGTTAAAACACACTATGAAATTCTTGCAAAAATGTTTCATTGACATGAAAGAACTTGTATAAAGGGGAACAGGCGTTTTATTTGCGAGCGTCAAACCTTAACTTATTAATTAGCGTGAAGTGTTATAAATTTAAATTCATTTTTAGGTGTTTTTTACTTTTCTTTTTTTCAAATCTGCCATTTTTGAGCAAAAATGCGTACTTTTTACTCTTTTTTAATTATTGAAGGGTCGAACATAACGAACACAAAACCTATCTAACGTAACAAAGCCGTTTGAAGAGAAATATTATGCGCTGCTCTATAAAAATTATATATTTTATCCATTCAGTATGTAATAAACGAACGTTTGGATGCATAATCATGCTGATCTGTGACCGACCAGACCCTATTAAAACCTATTTGAAAGGACCACGGATGACTACTGCATGTCTGTTTCAATTGTCATTCTCAGACCGGAACTACACAGTAACAGGTGCGCGTTGCAAAGGGAGGTAACTTAGGACATGATATTGAGATAACTCTGTACGGTATATCGGTACGCCCACATTAAGTTTAGTGAATTTGTTTCGCTACCTGTCAAAATAACTAAACTATAATTCAATTATAGGTATGTTAGAACACACTGATGTTTATGCTCTCTGACTGACACAATATAGAAAGGCCTTCACAGCAGACCTGCGACCGATAAATTTTGGTTATACTTGTCAATAAATGAGTTCTTGTAGCTGCAGTTATAATTATAATTTTCCAGCGTGCCTCTTTCCTTGCGGAAAAGAAGGTTAGAAATAATTTCATTTTTCATAAGGAACTGGAAATCACTGTAATAAAGATCAGGAACCTAGAATGCATAAAGTGTTCTTTCTTATTATATACATGATATATACTCATAAATTTTGAAATATATATTAGATGAAAAGGGAATATTAAAAGCGACAAATGAGAAAATATTAGAGGCTCGGTTTTATTGAACCTGTTCATAAGCAGTAGGCGAATTGCAAATTATTTCCTCTAAGCACCGAGCGCATCTCCCATTTTAAAGTAAACGGTACAATTATGAACCATCCCAAAGATGGTGTGCATATGGCGATGAACCTTCAATGTGGTAAACAATGGGAGGAACTAAACAGAATAGAATTTTGAAAGGGGATTTTTCCATTACAGCCACTACACAGGTTCCATAAAAGCGATCCTGTAATATTTTTAAAGTAACACTTTCAATTATTTCAAAATCTTTAGACAAACATCTGGACAATAGAAATAAAATATATATTTTCAGGTGAGTTTACATCAACCATGATCACGCAAGAACATGAATACTACATTCGTTTTATTCTTCTACTGCTGGAAGTTGGAACCGACTTGCTGCGAGAAATCTTCGAGAAGGCTATACAGCGAAAAGGCCATTCATTATGTCAGTTTCTGAATTCAGTCGAACCTGCATTACTAAATGATAAACGCCCCACTAAAAAACAAAAAGATATTTTGTATCCGCCAAATCCACAAGTTGCTTTTATTATTGATTTTGATATAACATTACTTTCCCATTTGCTTATTAACTATCTAAACGGATATATTGACAATAATGAAAGAAAAGGAGTAAATGACATTCGTCAGTTAAGAAATGATTATCATGCGCACGCAACCGAAGGCAAGATGGATATTGTTACCTTCACAAGAGAATGGAATTGTCTTGCAACAATTATAAGTTATGCAGGCAATGGATTGTCTTCAGACGTGCAACAGAGACACAAAGAAAGGACGGCAAGCATTGAAAAAGATCAACTAGATATTACTGCTGTAGCTGAACAAATTAAGAAATTAGATCAGTCTTCAGTTCTTTTTGAAAACATAAAAATATGTTTAGATGATATGAATAGAATTCAAGAGGAGCTTGTAGAAGCAGTTGAACATGTTCAGATAATAGCCAAGAAGACAGAAGTAGAATTTGACAATGTAAAGACAATAGTTCAAAATACAGGTGTAACGGTTGATGCTTTAACGAAAATAGCTCAACATACAGATAGAGCAGTTGCTGGTGTACACAACGGTAAGTCATAAGGGCTGTTATTTTCTTTTGTTGTAAAATTGATGGCTAGGGACTGTGGTTATTAGAGACAACTCGCAATATATCACCACGTGTACTTGTTGACGCTCAAGTTCCGTTTATATCTACTTCAAACAAACAATTAACGACGTTATTTTTCAGAATTACAAAAAAAACAACACAACTAGGCGTTAGGTTGGTTACCTTCTTTAAATAAAATGTTTTAAATCGATATATAATAACTATAATTGTATATAATTGTGGTAGTACCATACTTAACTGGTAAAATTTTGATTTTAAGATGTACTGGAAATGAAAGCAATGCTGTACAAAATCAAGGAGCGAACAGAAAATCAGGGGAGAATTACAAAAGTAGTTCACAGTGAGTACATTTTATGGATTTTAAGTTAATTAAGTGTATTGTTTGTTTGCGGCGTCTGAAGTTGTATCTTCAGTATGACGTCATTTGTATAAACTTTCTTAGCGGCATATGGCAACATTGAACTTTTGCTGGATGTAAAATCATAATTTGTATGAAAAATGTGTTTCAAGTGTTTCTCGTTTGTTCTGTGTAAGTTGTAAGACTGAACCGACGATTTTCTGAATACGATGTCAGTGTCTGTGTCATTTTGAATTAGATTTTATTAATTATAAATTTTATTTAGATCAGTCTGTGTCGAGGTGTCTCCCAAACAATTATAAATTGAAACTTCAAGCTGCAGGAATTGAGTTCGCACTTTAATAAGCGAAACCCAGCTCGGAGATGCCATGCGTTGCAGAATGAAATAGTTTTTTAGTATATACCCATGAATGATTTTAGCATAGTACCGCGTGCATCCACAAGATTGATAAAGGTTAGTGAATCCATATCTCACAATGTGGTTTTCTGATTTCGTATCACTGCAGTTAACTTTCTTTTATGTGACCTTATGACGTCAGAGAGTCATTCATGAATGTACTATTGCGTTGCTTTTGTTATTGCTACTATTAAGTAAATCATGCTATTGACTGAAAGTGTGTATAGTGTAATCAAATTTGTTCTGAGTGAAAAGGGTACAAAATAAAAGGAACATCATGACAGTATGCAGTCTGTTGGTTGGTACCATTTCGCGTTGTGTTTGTAAACCACATCAGGCTCAACCTTCGGTCTCGCGTAATATTATTTACAGACGCAAACAGAATTATACGAACCTATAGACTGCATACAGTTATTATATTTCAGTTGTATTTAAAGCAGGCCTGCCAAAACTTCTTCATTAAAAATCCGGAGATTTTGTCTGAACATGTCAATGATGATGACGACGACGCCGATGATGATGTTGCTGTTGTTGATGTTTTAATGTCTTGTTGCTTCTGTTCACTATGACTGTGACTGAACAAAAATGATGATGATGATGTATTTTTCTAATAATAATATTCTTCTTTATAATGTTATTCTTCAAAGAATTTTATAAAGGAATTTTGTTGATTGTGTTGTGAAATTACCTGTCGATTTTTATCATTCATTGTTTTACTTTCTTTTAACCCTGTTAAGACCTGTTTTAGACAATGATAGAGTGAACATGCAATAAAATAGATAAAGGTGTGTGTAACATCGAGGCCCTTGTTTATGACACGCGGTCATTGCATAGTTGTTGTCAGAGGCACTGAGGCAGCATGCCACTGACCACGTCCTCGTTATCTCGTAATAAACAGGAAATGTGCGTCTGCAGTAGAATAACTATTACAATGTACGTTCATTGGACCACTTTTACATTAGGTTTAATTAATCTATATTTTTGCAATTCCATAGAAATCCTGAGATTTTGACTATAAATCCGGAGATCCGGAGAAGTGACTAAAAATCCTGAGATTCCGGATAAAATTTCGGAGATTTGGCAGGCCTGTTAAAGTAAGAGGGTAATACTACTGTAATCCTCATCATGATATATTGTTACTAACACTAAATCTAGATGTTGACGCGACTCTTTTCGGGAAATCCCGGTTCCTCGGCTGTAACATTCTTAAAAAGGGCGGCTTCACTGTCGAGCAGCACGCATAAATAATTGTTGGCAGGATTTTAAGGAGAATCTTACTATACTGAACAAAAATAAAAAGTATCCACTTGTTATGCTTATATTCTCATTAACATATTTTCATTTAATCAGGTACGCTTTGAATGGTGTTTAATTGGTTAATCTCAGTTGTTTTTAATTTCAATTGTTCATAAACATAATCTTCCACACCAAGACCTAATCAACGGCCAGCCGAATAACAATTAAGAATGGGTTGCAAAACACTACATATTCAATTTAAAGGGAGGTAATTGGAAATGGTTGGACTTTCTAGCGTAGTTTATCGAGGACTACTTGTTTTATTGATGAATGTTTTGTGATTTTATTGATCACAAGAGGTGGAATAATTGATTTAATTCCAACCAGTGTGACAACTTCAAAGAATCACTGACTTTTTTCCTGGAGCCCACATTACAACAAAGGGAAAGATAACCAAGTTGTGGCTGCAGATTTTCAAGAACACTTTTTCTCTTTGCAATGATAACAGAAATGCAAAGTTGTCCACATACAGAATTCTAAGTTTTCGTTTTCAAATTTTACAAAAATTAAGATAGGAAAGTGGATACTTTTTATTTTTGTTGAGTATATAATCTTATAACTTGTATCGATTTCAGCTGTATATGGAAAAGTCTATCTCAGTGCATATGAAAAGGAAACAGTTGATTACGCTGAAGCAGGATTTTTAGGAGAATCTTACTATAATCTTATAACTTGTATCGATTTCAGCTGTATATGGAAAAGTCTATCTCAGTGCAGATGAAAAGGAAACAGTTGATTACGCTGAAGCAGCTCTTATTGAAGCCTCAAACAACAGCATTGCCAGGAAAGAACCAACTGATTTAAGTCATCAAGCTCTCCAGGATAAAGTAACCCAAGTATTAGAAGACATTGAAAATCTGGATGTTAAAGTAGTGGATGTCAGAAAAGGCTCAATCGTTTTTGGATTTGAATGTTATTCTCTAAAAGCCATCCTAGAGCTGATAGATTACTTTTATGGCTCGCGTTTCCAAAGAAGACTTCGTGAAATTGCAAACGCGCTAGAGGACATTATTGGAAAGAAAGTCTGCATCGCAGCCGCTAACATTGACAGACAATCCATTCAAGATGTCATCACGAAAATGGGTAAAAATAACATTTATTTTTTTTATTTATTTAACAACTGATTAAAGGGCTTACTACACTCCTCCCTAGCACGGTCATCAATAAAAAGAAAATTAAAAGTTATTTATCGCAATAACGGCAAAATGCCCTTCAAAGAAACTTTGCACAAATGAATGTTACTTATGTATCTTTATTTTGCATAATTATGGTAAGACACGTTAGAACAGTAACAAAATAATAGCGAGATCTAAAAATTTCCTAAAATTCTTTTTACATAAATTCACAAAAACTTAACAACACAAAACATAATTTTTTATTCCCACATGAGAAAAATGATCCTAGTCGCTACCTGGTCGCGAAAACGAATGACATACATTGATTTATCCTTATGTAGATGAAAAATCTTTACAATCACGTAGTAATTTAAAATGTTTTATTGCTTAGTTGTTGTGAATTTAGAATTGACGGACTTTTTAGGTCTACTTTTTCTTTACTTTTCTAACGTGTCTGACTGGATGCAAAATAAAAATAAAAATACATTAGTATCATTCATTTGTTCAAAGTATCATCGAACGACATTTTACCGTTATTGAGATTGTGATAATTTTCTTTTGATAGATGAACGTGCTGGGGAGGAGTGTAGTAAGCCCTTAAGATTTCTTAAATATTTGACTTTTGACGTATTCATACCATCGTTTCGATGGATCGAAATTGTTTTGTTTATTGGTGTTAATGATGAGATGCGCTCAACCCGAGGAAAAGCGGCGTGTGCAGGTAATATGAATTTCAATCACTACCACGAACAGGCTCAAGTAAACCGAGCCTGCAATATTTTTATATGCGTCGTGAACATTGGTTTTGAAAATTCCTTTTCTATTATGAAATGTTATGCTATGCTCAAGTTTTTTCCATAACTAAACGCTCCAGAAAATTGTACTTTATAACATTTTCGCAAAATATCAGAATTTGTGTTTGTAATTAACGTTTGTTATTGGGGAAGAAATTATTTATGACAGATTAATTCGGTTTATCTTAATGGTCTTTCAGAGATCAAAGAAAATAAAAAGGTAGTGCAGTTTGAATTGTCCTGTACTGGTGTAGATGGACTTTTACATGCTCTGGAGGCTTTCGAAGATGGATACGCCGCGAATTCTGTGAATGAACTGTCAAAGGCATTATCGGAGTCTATCGGAAAGCCTGTTACACTGCATACATCAATAGATATTGACAAGATGAGATATGCGATCAAGTCAATTCAAGATCAACTTGGTAAGTCAGTTAGTTTGGAACATATTCAAACGATGTTATTCTGGTATATAATTCAAAATTTAACAGACATCCAGAAATATACACTTTGCAAGTCTCGTTGTTTACAAGTTGCAATTAGTTTAATAACAAATTTATAGCATTAAAATTTTGCAATGTCAAAGAAAGATATTGATGAAATAGTTAATGCACTCTGCAAGTGAAAAGAATGTCTGTCAGAATTCTCTTTTTACTTAACTGACCAAGTCAAGTTATATAGAAATTCAGAATGATATTTTTGCAATAAATTGCAAACGTGTTATTAAAAACAAATCCATATTTCTCTACCAGTACAGGTACGTTTTAAGTTAAATTGCAGGTTAGAGCTTTTAAAGCTTGTGTCAATTCTAGGAAACAGTTAAAGGTTATCGCCACTGAAAGTTGAGATGAAGATAGAGATGAAAAGAGAGCATAGTATAAACAATAATTAATTCCAAAATATAGATCACAAAGATTTAACGAAAATGACTTACTCGATGGCTCGAAGTCCTATACCCAGGCGTTGTCTCATCAAGATTCGATTTCCACTGTGTACATATACAGCATCATTAAAGTGACATTAGAGAAACAATGTTACGAAGTTCGTGATAAATCGCTAGAATATCAAAGAAATTTACAATATGGTATTATGATATTTGATTGTGCTGATGCATTCAATGATCGATATTTAAACGAAGTCTGAACCTTTTCTGATAATTTAAGTCCAGTTGAAATAACAATAGTTAAAGTTTTTTTAAAACACTAAGTGCAAATAGTCACTTAAGTACAAACTAAGGTTACGAGACACACATTTGTCATTGCACTAAGAGTCCAATGAGTAGATCTGTGAACATTCATTTGAGCATAGGACATGCAATTACTTCAGAGTGTGAGAAAATAGATCAAACACAATCACAAAACATGTGTTGACTAACCTATTGACGACCATCTTAACAGTATATTCTGGATTTCCATAACAAAGTGAAATATACCAGGAATGGCAACATCCAGCAGACACAGTTTCCCCTCACAGCCAAAAAGCAAAGAGGAAAACAGAGAGTATTACAATAATCAGTTTCAAAATGGACGCCACAAACAATTAACGAAATTGAGAACCCGAGAACGGTCAGTGGCAAAATAATTTGCCACTGGGGGATTAAACCAGGTTCTAGGGATCACCAAACTCAAACTTGCCCCAACAGGTTCTCATATCACAAAACAAGCTCAAGATATCTTAGTGAAATAACTCCAACCCACCCATCATCTCAACAATGTTGCATGCTAAAACACCAAACATATAAAACATAAGAAGCTAACAGCACTGAAAAGCCAAATAGGCGAGTACTCAATGATCTGACCGAGACCAGAGCTCCTGGAGTCAAATCAGCAAGAACACGATGACAGGGATAAAAGAAACAAATCGAGCTTTTATTAGCTTTAAAAACGAGTTTCCTTTATAAACTCTTTAATCCCTGCCACCGTCGTGAAACCAAAGAAGTAAGCATAATGATCAACTGTCGACGGGTTAATCACCAGGCCTGCAGAGCGCTGCAGAATAACATGTTGCTAACCTTTCTTTTTGAATTTACCTATGGTTTTTACGAATAACGTAAGGTATCTCGAGGTCTTGTTAAAGGATGTAATAATGCCATCCTGATGTTCGGTAGAAAGAGGCAATATAAAATATATCTTTCATTACAGTATAAAACAGATCAGCAACAAGGGGTGCACAGTTATTACCCATTGGAATGCATATAACTGATTATAAAAAGAGGTACCAAATCCCATATAAATATTATCTAAAAAAATTGTGAGCGCCTGGATCAGTTCATGTCTGTTTCAAAAGTCCCATTTTCATCATCTTTGTCAACTGCCTCCTGATATTTTCACTTAAACTGTTCCATATACCAGATGTAATACATGAGAGAAAATGATAAACTCCAATGAATATTTGAAACAGAAGATGTGAAGGAGATATAACTGTTAAGAAAGAAGAACATTTCTATATCTGTTTTGTCTATATGTTGTCTTTTCAATTACTCTATGTCGGACAAAATGAAGGAAAAAGTGATCATGTGAAGGTCGTGTCAAGAAATTTATTTCTATTGTTTAGTTACAGAAAAGAAGATATATTAAATATAAGAGGGGTTCATTGTGGATTGCGTAATTTTGTAGTTTTTGTATTTCTCCCTTAAATCAAAATCTGAAACAATATTTTGAGGAAGGGTTCGAGCATTGTTACTTATCAAATCAAATGTCTTTGTCATGGTTAATAATGACTGTACAAAGCTTCATAGCTATTGTTAAGTAATACGTAATATGAGCATGATTGTACATAAATTTCAATACTTATTTAACTGGGTAACGGTCAATGGAAAAACAGTGGTGGTTCAAACGAGGTTCTAGGTTGCACCAACCTAACACTTGCCCCAAAAGGTTCTCAAACCGATAGAGTCTTATTTGAATTTGGCATACTTATAGCAAACATGCTCTCATTTCCTCTCTACTTTTTCGCTGCGTGGGGAGGCTGTGTTTTGTGAAGCGATTCCTGATATGCATATTTCACTTTTTTATTTCTTTAGTTTATAAATTAAATGTCCATGAAAAAACGTTTTGGGAAATACCTTTTTGCAATTATACAGTGTTTATAATCTGCACCCGCATCTTTGAATTAAATTTGGGTATCAGCGATTAAACGTGCAGATAGATTTCCATAATTTATTTTTTGTGTAACTTTTATTTCCAGTAAAGCATATTAATGGCAAAGTACAAAATACATGCTAATGCATAATTTCCAAATCACATGTCTCAAACTCTCAACATAACAAAGGTTTACAGTGAACATATTTATAAGGTGATACAGATAATATGTTAAGGTGGAATTGTCAAAGATAAAACACAAAAGTACTATTAATTGACTTTCAATTTACTTTGCTTTCTGTTGAGCCTGCTACATTTGCTCTTTATATTTTACAAGTCAAGATTATTGATGCAATTTTTGCCTCGTATTTTTATAAAATAATAGTTACAATTAAACTTTCTAAAATTATCTAAGATATAGAAATGCATAATAAAAGCAAATTACTCAATAATATCTTAAGCATTTTAATTTATTTTCCCATTTCCCAGCTTAAATCTTCTTGTTTTAAACGTAGCATTTATGTTATTCCAAATTTTGAAAATTCATTAAATAGTAGCTAAGATGTCACTAGCGGATCATATTGTTGCTTTACTTATAAAGGCTTTTGTAAAATTTAAAGAAAAAAAGGAAAAACACTTTCAAAGAGAAAAGGGCATCTGGTGGCTGGTCTTCAATGCTCACTTTATATGAATAAAACAAATTGAGTGGTTTATTTGTTTTTGACATAAAGATAACATAGAGGGTAAAAAAACATAAAAGAAAGAAAAGGGAGAGAGAATGTGTTGCTATAACTGAAGAAAAAATGTCCCACTTACCTGTCTTGTGTCTGTACTAAGGCTTTGAAAGGACCCCAGTATTTTTCAAAGTTTTCCAAAGTGAAAGATTAATAAGCTACAGTATTTTCTGTTTCAAACAAAAATCTTACTTGGTTTTTAAAGACTTTAACATTAGGTTCAGTATATTTCATTTTGCATTGGTATATGTAGAGTTTAGCAATAAGAAGTATTTTGTTAATACATAATTTATGGTACCGATAATAATGCCTTAAAACTTTTGTTATGCGAAACGGTTCATTGAAATCTGTAACGTTGTTACACGCTCTAGAAAAGCGAAGAAGCTATTAGGTATAAACCCTGTATGATGTAGCAAGTGGAACATCACCGTCTAAAAAGGAAAAATTATTATATTAAAATTGAAATAATCTCATTGACAAAGAAAAATCTTTTCATTGGTATTCGGCGAAGATCAAGGTATCTCAACCCTCGGATAATGCTTTTCAGACGGAAACGAGGCTGTGACGTGTTTCCGTCTGGAAAGCATCGCCTGAGGGTTTGGAATACGTGATCTTTGCAGAATACCAGTGATTGTTTGTTTTTCTTACTTACGTCTTGAAGATTCAAACAAAATTCTTTGAAATTAAACAAACAACAATTTTGAGAACTATTTCTTTCGCGTAACTTTCAGTAAAAACGGTAAATTAGCCACGAATGCACAGTCCTGTCGAAGTTTAACACTCCTACCATTTACAACAATATTGCTTCAAATTTTAGAAATGAACGTGATCGTTGTTTTCCATGGCATGGAAATCTGCAGCAGGTTCATCCTAACCCTTTGATAACGGATCTGCGATTTTAAAGGTTATCCGTGATTTCGTCACACTTCAAATATGGTAGATTGAATTATACACACCAGTTAAAATGTTCTGATTAAAAAGCAGTATAGTTCCTATTTTATTGTCCATTCGTTTTCTCCATAGAGCACGATGTTTAACGAAGCTCGCAGCAGCGGTATAAGAATGAAACAGTCATAAAAGTAGCATTTTCAGACTCATACCACGATAAACACTTCCAAGTTCCAGCGTTGAGAATTTAGCAACCTCCGAGTGTATCCTTTCCAAATAATTTTTGAAATAAATCCTAATAAAAAAACAGCTTGCTTTGTTCAGAATTTTAAGGGAATGCGGATGCGGCCCTAGCCTGTCAAGCGGGGAAAAATCTCGCCCGTTTTTCCAATTTTGGGAAATACAGATGTTATTACAGTAAAAACTCCCTAAACCGGTGGTCATCGGGACTGGAGAAAAAGTCCGGTTTAGAGAGGATTCCGGTTTATAGAGGATTTAACCTTTATCACCATATTTGACAAATGTTGTTCTAATTAGTGTGTTATAACGCCTTTTCTTAGTCTAAATTGAATATTGGTTGCTTTGCAACATTTGACATATTTTAGGGAATAAAAATAACAAAATTAATTTTATCCAACATTTGAATTTATTATCTCATAAAAACATTTCTTTTTCAACACACTCAATTAATTACATATGTGAACATGTATATATTCAAACTACATGTTATGGAATTGTAAGCATGTTTTTTCCCAGCCCTCTGTGAAATCGCCGACTGATCGAACGATTTGGCGAAATTGCAGCATTAATTACAAATAAATGACAATCGCGGGTTTCAAACAATTAATTAAACAATGACCTAATCATCGTCTTTTCAACTCGTATTTGTTTACACAACAATTACATGTCCCAGTTATTAACCCTTGTAATTTTCACGCTTATTAAATAATATGCGCGCCTCTAAAGGAAAACAACGGATTATCTTGCAGATATTTGACACGCTTGACAATACACAAGCCTTTGACAAGACCAAACGAGTTCGTCACTTTCGATGGCAATTATCACAATTCCGGTTTTTAGAGGTTTTTTAAAGAGCAAATAGCAAATAAAATCGTAAAAATAAGGCCGGTTTTCGGAATTCGGAGGTTCCGGTTTTCAGAGGTTTTCTTTTCTATAAAATAAGAAGGAAACAAATCGGGACCGTTAAAATTAAGCGGTTTTGGGAGGATTCCGGTTTATAGAGGATACGGTTTAGGGAGTTTTTACTGTATTATACACATTTAAACAAGATGAAAACTTTTGTTTTTCATAATATTTAAAAATGACATTTCAATGATGGGTAACTGATAAAAAAGTCCTGTTTTTTATGTTGCCAACATGTTTTACTAGTAATGAAGATGCCCGTCAAATGGCCTAACAAACATGCAATTGAGGAGTCGAATGCCAGATATTGCCAATACCAGTTATTGCCAAAGAACCATTTGTATTTCAATTTCGGTGAAATGTTTAAAACTTGCCCAGCAACTTTTACAGTTTAAACAAAATATAGAATGACACGATTTTAACAATTCATATACACCAGTAGAGTTTTTGTGCTGAATATTGAATTTAATTGTAGGGGAGACCGGGGATAGTTGTTACACTTTTAGCATTTTTCAGAATTGTGACTGATTCAGTTGTGTGAAAGTAATGTCAATATTGGCAATTCAAACCATAGGAAGTTATGTTTAATATAAAATTAGACCGATTACAGTATATAAACTGAATTCATAAAAAAACAATTTTTCGTAAGTAGACCAAAGTGTAACAACTTACCCCAGTCGTGGGGCATGTTGTTACAGGTCTCGGGGTAAAATGTTACAATAGCTCTGTGTACAGTTTTTAACATGTTCAGATACATAACAGTGTCTTTTTTGATAACGGTTTCATTCAAAGACGTAAAAATGTTTTAGAATATGATTTTTTACAAAAACATGCATGTTGTTTCATAAATATAGTCACTGTGGATGTTAAGTTGGAAAGTCGCAAACGTTTCAATAAGGCATTCTTTTTTTAAACTATTGTGAATTCGGATAGATTGTACATTTGCGGTTTACTTATATTGCTCGGACGAAAATAATGTAAATGAATAACTTTTGCGAAAGAACTTTACGAAAGTTTAGTATGATACCTGTAAAAGTGTTAGTCAAATATAAATTCAGGAACATTCAAAACCACAGTTACAAAATACAAAATCTTACCCACACAAACAAACTGTAGATCTTCATGAAATTCTGAGAGTGTATCAGTTTATTATTTGATCAATTAAAAAGACACCACAAAAAAGAGAACCAGAAAGGTTACCTTTTTCAAGCAGTCACTGCTAATGGTTTTCCGCCAGGTTTAATGCAATAAGATAAAGAAATCAATATTTCGGGTTATTTTTGCGTTTACACGAGCATTTTTACGATAAAATATCGATAATATTGTCGAAAGTTGTGAAATAAAATATATTAAGGTGTACCATGCTGGTCAAAAATCTATGTTTTGTTGAGGGACGAAATATTACCATGTAACAACCTGCCCCATAACCGACGTAACAACTTACCCCACCCACCCATTGTCGCACTTCAAGGTCGCTTAATATAACATATAGCCTGATTTATTTTTTATTACTAGTTTCAAAGAAAATACAAATATTTATGTTAATTTTAATTTGTGTTTAAGACTTGTATATGCATTAATGAGGAAATATCGAAATGTTTTCCCAAATTCGAAAAAAAAATGAGTTTTTCCTAGCTAATCTGATTATTTCCAGGACAATTTTAATGAAACTTACATTAAACATAGAGGAAACTTTGAGGGTTATTTTAGTATCCATTCCTACTTCATCAGTGATGCAATGTTGTCGCAAAATTAAGTGTAACAACTTGCCCCGTGTAACAACTATCCCCGGTCTCCCCTATTTAAATTGTCTTTTTCACACATTTGTGTCTATTATTGATGGTGAAATTTGATTAAAAAGGGGAAATTTTCATCTCGGAAATTGGAAAAAAGTTACCTATTTTACCTGCCAGGGACGACACCATATTTCGGCGTCTGTTATTTAAGGAAAAAAACATGACTCTTTGAAAAAGTAAACATTCGTTTAATTACGTCACGTAATAAATTTAAATGACGTAGTAATAAGCATCATGACGTAGTCTTAATCAATAATGAAAGTGCTCAAGTAATATGGTACAAAAGTACGCGAGCACGCGGAGTATAAGATAAGGCCATGATAGGTAAGGAAATCTCACACGGCTAAAATATACTCAACAAAAATAAAAATTATCCACTTTCCTATGATCAATTTTTTAAAATTTGAAATTGAAAACTCAAACACCTATATGTGACAAATTTTGCATTTCTATTATCATTAC
Organism: Corbicula japonica; assembly: GCA_038501625.1. Lineage (NCBI taxonomy): Eukaryota > Metazoa > Mollusca > Bivalvia > Venerida > Cyrenidae > Corbicula > Corbicula japonica. The sequence goes on along the minus strand of JAZAYU010001566.1, from coordinate 3,814 downwards.
AAAGAGATAAAGTTTTCTTGAAAATCTGCAGCCACAACATAGTTATCTTTCCTTTTGTTATAATGAGGATTCCGGAAAAAAATCAGTAGTTCTTAAAAGTATTTACATTTATTTAAATTGAATAAGTCTCTCCACCTCTTGTGATCAATAAAATAACAAAACATTCATCAATAAAACAACTTGTCTTCGACAAACAACGCTAGAAATTCCAACCATTGCCAATTACCTCCCTTTTAATTGAATATGTAGTGTTTTGTAATTCATTATTAATTGTTATTCGACTGGCAGTTGCTAAGTTCTTGTTGTAGAAGATTATGTTCATGAACAACTTAACTTAAAAACAACTGAGATTAACTATCAAAACACCATTCAAAGCGTTCGTGATTAAATGAAAATGTGTTAATGAGAAAATAAGCATAAAAAGTGGATACTTTTTATTTTTGTTCAGTATATATAGATTTTTCTGTCTGGTAAGTAAGAAAATATATTTTAGTATTGACGTATCCATTTTGAATAGCGAGACTAAAATCAAGAGTTTGCTTGCTTAATATCTGAATTTTTTGTTTTATTAAGTTGTCGTTCATGAGGGTAAATTTTATTAACTAGAGATGGAAAGTTATTATTATCTATATTCAACAAATAATTGAATGTACCTCGAGGTGTAGTTAAAAGCTGTAAAAATGTTATCTTGATGTTCGGTATAAATAGCTAACATAAAATCTCTTTCATTACATTATAAAACAAGAGACCGTCGAAGACGGGTGATGCTCCTCGAATGGATACTTTGTCACAAAAAAATTTTCTTGTATAAGTATTGAGGTGAATTTTGAAAAAAGTGCAGCGCTATAAATCCAGAAATAAATTAAAATCCAACTATAAATAACAAAGTTATGGACCGGACATGATTTTGCTTAAGGTCATGCTGGGACTTTGATCTTGACATCGATATGGTCATCATTTCTTATAATAAATTTAAAAATCCGACTCCGAAATAACGGTTCGCAACAAGGTAGCGACCAAATTTTGCGGGTCACACGTCGTCTCATTATGGTGATCATTTCTGTGAAATAATTAAAAAATCCGACTTTAAATTACAGTTATGGGCCGGACACGATGTTGCTTCAATGTCATGCTGTGACATTGATCTTCAATGTACCGACACAAATGTTAGGCGCGACACGTTGTCTCAATATGGTGATCACTCTATGAAATAATTTAAAATCTAAATATAAATGACACGGTTTTGGACACGACACGATTTTGCTTCAAGGCCATGCTGTGACCATGACTTTTAAGGTACCGACCCAAATGTTGCGGTTGACACGTCGTCTTATTATGCTTATCATTTCTGTGAACTGATTTTAAAATCCGACTTTAATTAATAAAGTTATTGACCAGACACGATGTTGCTAAAAGGTCATGCTGTGACATTGGCCTTCAAAGCAGCGTGCCAAGTGTTGCGCGCGACACATCCCCTCAATATGATGATAATTTCTGTGAAATAATTTTAAAATCCGACTTCAAATAACAAAGTTATAGGCGGGACACGATTTTGCTACCAGGTCATGTTTTCGTCTCCATGTGATGATCATTTCTGTTTTACACTCGTCATTTTGCTTTCATCGAGGAAACAGTATCAGTATCGTATTTCTTATGTAGGCATTTAAAACGGTAGCTAGTGTTTCTAAAGTTTATGCTTGGATGTTAATATAATTTTAGGTCTTGCTAATTGATTTTACTGCCCTAACTTTTCTTCAGGTATGCAAAATAAAGACATTTATTTGTTCAATAAGTTTAATTGATTTGCATTTTGTCTTAAGAGGTATGTTATATAAATAATGAGTCACATCGACAACTTCCTTGACTTGAATTTCCTAACTTCTGAATGACCATAATAATGACAAATACATGTATGTACTAAATAGGAAAGCTCACGGTAGGTAAATTCGACCTAAAAGTATGATTAACAATCACACCACTCTATATTCACATGTCTGTTCTACTTCATTCTAAAATATAAATGGAAATATATATGTTTCATGGTATTTTCAGATTTAAAGTCCCAAGACACCGAACCTATATTTCCAAGAGAAACGGAAGAACCTTCATTGAAATCTGCTCAGACATTTCGACATTCAAAAATATCGGGAGGACATTATAAATGTTCGCCGATTGTCAAAGGGCCTGAATTTCTACAAGAAAGTGAACAGCATCTTAGAAACTTACAACAAATATATGGTGTCTACGAGAAAGATATACCTTTACTTAGTGGTTTGGATTGGATTGGATATAATGCAATACATGCATGTGCAATTTTGTCTCACGGGGGACTCATGATAGCTGATTATAAAACATTGAGCATTGTGAATATTCACTCAGGGCGTGTAGAGCAGAAGAAGACTTTGAATACATGGCGTTCAGATATAGCAGTGCTTCCAAACGACCAGGTTGCTCTCACATTGCCTTTAGATGAAAAGATAGTGATTCTTAGCACAACTGACATGTCATTAATCCGCAGTATATCAGACCTAAATCGCCCTTATGGTATCACCTTTCACCAAGATGAACTGTATGTGGTTTGCCTACCGTATGACAAAAGTCCCTCTGTAAAAATTTTCAACATGCAAGGTGGCCTTCTTAGAGAGATAAAATGTGATCAACTATTGTCTTGGTATCACGCTAAGATTGCTGTGAGCAAGGATGCACAAAACCTGTACATAACTGACGAGACATGGTTAATCAGATTCACATGTAACGGTCAGGTGATTGCTAGTTACAAATTTGGGAGTGGATATCATCCAAAAGCAGTAACGCTTTTAGATGATGATTCCCTGCTTGTGGTATCAGAACGCATTCACCAAGGTGACATTTACGCCATTCACCGCATCTCTGCAGACCTGCAACACATATACGAACTGAAATTAGATGAAAGAGGTGTATGCTTCATAGGCGTTGATCCTGTAAATAACCAAATATATGCAATCTACAAAGATACCATAAAAGTGTATCATATGATAAAATAACATAGTCATTGTCTGATATAATAGCTAAAATGGCACAGCTGATGAGAAGTTATCGTCCGTGAAAGCTAGGAAGTAGTTACTTTCTCTTAAAACCAATCAGAAATTATCCTTTAAACCTTTTGTTTGCTTTTGCATGCAACACTGTCGAGCTAAAGGTTAAGTTTGAGTTATTTAACCAGGATAACATATGCTTGTTTGTTTATACAGAACATGTTGGGGGCAAGATGGAGGTTGGTGCACTCTTAAACCTGGTTTAAACCCCCAGTGGCAAATTGTTTTCCACTGACATTTCCAAAGGTTGTCTTATTAGTTGATTGTTTGTGGTGTCTTATTTGAATTGGACATACTTAAAACACACGCTATCTTTTCCTCTCTTCTTGTTCGCTGCCTGCGAAGGCTGTGTTTATTGAGTGTGGCCATTCTTGATGTGAATATTTTACTTTTTTATGTTATGATCTCAAATGATGTAATGAGAGAAAATCTTAGCAGGTTACTGCTGTACAATGAAATTTCATAGGGAGAAATTAAATTACAGAACATTCAAGTTAATAGGCAAAAATTGTACTGATTTAAATTCGAATGAAGTACATGACAATTAAATAAAAAAGAATGTCGCAAGACGATTGGCCAACTGTTTTTATTAAAAAATATCGAATCTTATTATTTAAATGTATTTTTTTCCAGTATGTTAAGTGGGGAATACATCAGTGTTAGAATCTAATTAATATTATTAAATCGCTATACGGTTGTGTGGGGCGGCACTGTTTGAGACTCTTTTGATGAAAATAAAA
>JAZAYU010001565.1:0-27338 GCA_038501625.1 Corbicula japonica | reverse complement strand
GCTTGTTTGACATAGTTATAAAGACCCTACATAAAGGCATCCTAACGTTTGTCTGCATGTTGTTATAGTTATGTCGCTTTTTGAACTTTTCAATTTTGGTTATTTTTTAGTTTAGTCCGATTTTTCTCATTTGTTCACATTGATCATGTAAAGCCATATCTTTTAAATTTATTAATAGCAAATATGCACTTTTTGACCGCATTTATTTATAGAGACGCTAAAACGGTTTTACAGTGAAAAATACATATTAACCGCATGTCGAAAGGGCAACTTACTTCTTAAAAGAAAAATTTGCCTTGGTTGTCGGAAATAGCAAGTAGAGTCCCAGTTTCAAGATATAAATGCCGTACATGTTAAAACTCAAGTATGTATTAAGGAACTTACTTAGAATTAAGACTTTTGGGCAAAATGATAAAATGCTTTGTAAACTTTCTCAATCTTTGACTGATCAGCAAAACGGTTAATAATAAATGCCGTTGCTGTTTCAATTGGGAACATCCACATGATTCAACAGAGAGCAGAATATTTGGTCTAACAGAAATTTTTAATGGGAGAGAAAAATGCATCCCAGTGATTAAAATGATATTGCCCCTATTGCGTAGCGAATCCCTACGGCAACACGGAATGTCATTTACGTTACCTATTTAGCTAACCAGGGCAAACCTGAAAAAAGATTGATCGGATAACCCTGGTAAACATAATGACTACTGCATGACTTTAAACCAGCAGACATTTAATTAGAGAGGACTTTTGACTGCTAAAAGGTGATGAAGGAGATCAGAAGCCCTGTATAAAAATAAGGAAATCTTTTGGTATCTACAATCTGGCAAACTTAAACTGCATTTAAACAGCTTTGTACTTGAATAACAAATGGTTTTACTACTTTTGAAAGAAACTGGCTGGTCGTACCTGTCCAAGTTTTCCGGTGGAGGAAACACCCCATAATTCCAATGGTAAACTCTCTTGATATCTTCAATGCTACTAAACTCTTCAGGAGGTAAAATCTCTTCAAGAAAAGCTGTTAATTTTAGCTCAGCTACCCTTTTTAAAATTGAAAACGAGTATGTACAAGAAAAGTTCTCGCTATCAGGAAGCGAATCTACCAGCGGTGGTTCTCCTTGGAGTTTCTTTATCGTAAGCTTGTAATCATCTGGTTTGGCACGTAGTTCTCGATATTGTTGACCTATTTGATAGTATATATATATATATATTAATTAGCAGAAGTATTAAATAAGAAAAATAAACATCAAAAGGTTGAATGATGTACTGTATAGTCAGAGTTTAACTGTGATTTGTGAAGTCCACTGATGTATTCCTTAATAGGTTGTATGTTATTGCCCCATGAAAATTATCGGTTTCACTTAACTATTATGACTACAATAAATAACTTTTTTAAATTATTGAATTGATCCGAATTTCTATAGAAGTCTATTTAGTACATTCACTATTCAATGCGTAAAATCGAATTATGAGGCTCGTGATGAAATATTAGTGCCTATGTTGAAGTAACAATTCAAGAGAGTAAGAACAAACGTATCACGATATGGTTAATGGGTTATAAAATATTATTAGAAAACGTGGAAATTCCCCAATAAATGGGGCGCGCCAAGGGAAAAGGTACCTTCGGTCATATTTTGTGACGTTTTAGTTGTTACTATATTTGAATTTCTCATTACTAACAAGTGCTTTTCTTACACATTTTGACAATAAAATGATATTTTTAACGTGAAATGCATAATTATAAATGTCGTCTGCTCAACTTTATGACCTCATTTTAAGGATTAAGGTCAACTGTCCGAAGGTACCTTTTCCCGCGACGCGCCCCCAATCAAAGTTGATATAATAAATCAAGGATACGGCTTAAACCGTAAGCATGACGTTTGCGAGACAGTGTTTCCACGTCTGTCTGTTGTTTTTTTCAAGTAAACCGACCACATTTTTAGATAGAAAATGCCTCTGGAAAACGTTAAAATCAAAAATCAACTGACAAAAAATAGTTTTAGAACATGTTTTTCGTGGTCTGCCATTTGTTTATGGCGTCGTTATGGAATACCATAAAAGATAAAGCCTCTACTGGGGAGTGAACTCGAACAGTCACGGCGACTTTGCCTAGCCATGCAATCTCGAACGACCTTGACGGGACAACCCAAAAATGTTGATCGGATAGCCACGATAAACGTTATCATCGCTGCATGACATGGGTAATGGATTATTTTACTGATAACAGTACTGATGGTCGGTTTAAATATTAAATTGATTGACACTAACCTGAGTTCTTAAGTAAACGTGAAGGCACAACAATATCGTCGGCGGGAAAATCGTAAATATTGCCGGCTGTTATGGCGGAAAACACTGGTATTACTAATTTGTTTCTTAAGTCTTCCTCAGCTGCGAGTGTGATCGTGTCTATTTTCCATCCAGTGTAGCCAACAGAATGGTCGCCACGAATTCGTACACCAGTGATGTTAGCAATCTGTCATAAGATAGAGGAAAATTATAACAAAATGACCTCTGTTTCTCTATAATTGCGATACTTGTTTGTTCACATCTTTTTCAGCAGGCAACATGTACATTACAACTTTTATAAAAATGATAAATGTACAAGTAACAGAATTTATGGTTTGCATGGTTTCGTTTCTTGCGACTGCTTTGTAGAGACAGAAATTTCGAAATGGATGTATATTATCATCGCCCTCAAACCCGACTCAACCTTAATTTAACCCTAAATATTAACCAGAGTAAAGTATGCTTGCAATGGCCAACTGCAAAAATACGAGTAATAAGTTGTAACTTACTAAATAACCTTGTACGCTTTCTTTACAAAGATGAACACTGTTAGGGTAAAAGAGAAACAATTTTCTACTGTTTCTGTAAGCCTTATTTTAAAGTTACAAATTAGATAAATATATTATGAAATATAAAATTTCAATTTCGATACGGTACACATAATGACGTATTTTCTTTAATTTGTTCAAGTCGGACACCAATCTCCTCTGACGACACAAATAATAAATATTCAGAAAGATAGTTAAGAAAATAGCTCAAAACTTACTAATTGGGCCATTGCAACAAGTGCTCAGAGTATTCTGCGGAAGTCGATTTGCAATGTACTGTACACCAGTTTGACTAAATTACGTTTAAGCTATAGGCTAATATACAAAATAAGCGCATATTCGGCGGCTGAAATACAAGCGCATAATTGGCGCCTTAAATAAAAAAGCATACCAAAAATAAACGCATAGAGCTTCATAAAGTCAAAAATTAGCGTCGTCACTATATGCTTATTTTCGAGATTCGACAGTATTGTACTTATTATGACTAAATTACCTTTGGTCCTTTTACAGAAAATGTGTGCGTGTGACCTCTTTTAAAGTCTTCCGGGAAATCCAGAGCTTCTAATACCGTTTCTTTTCCAATGGATTTATCACCAGAAAGAAGGGTCAGGTTAATAATGCCCTCGCATGCCAGTCTGGGTTTATCCCCTGATCGGATCTCCACTGAATACCTGTAGGTGTCAAACACAGTGTAAGCTAAACCGTGTCCACGGGACTCTGATGCCCCACTTTTGCATATTTCTCACATTCAATATTGTATAACATATAATAGATTTCATTAAAAAATACGAAGTCTGACAAACACAGTTCTGAATATACTGAAAGCGAATTAGGTGTTCTAAATACAAGATTTAAGTTTAATATTTGAAAAAGACCCAACGGACTATAACACTTTAAAAAATAGTGCCGAGTTAACTTTCTTTCTTTATAACCATCTAAATATTCTGAATTCGCATATAGTACACTCTAGTGTTAAGATACGGAATCAGAACACCACACTGTGGGATATGGACGTACTGATGTGGCAAGTATCTTGAAGCTATAGTAATTAAGAAGTGTAAAATTGTTCTTAGCGTATAAATATGAAAATTAAGTCGCTTTTCTACATCGATTACCATATACGAGTGTTGTTCGGGAAGTTTTGAGACAACCTTGATAAGTTTAGTAGCCAAATGAATATTTAAACAAAAAAAAACTTATGGCAATCCTTTGTCTACATCTGTGCAAACTTTCAGACAAATAACACACCAATTTCACATACATTTGTAAAACATTTCATGCGTAGATAACAATCAACATACGCGCGGCGCACGGCGCTGTTAAAAAACGTCATAATACTTGACGCCGAATGTTAAAGGTCATTCTTTCTTGAAGTATCCTTCGTCACATTTCAAGTATTTTACAAATATCCTCACCCAGCGATTGAATACATTCGTATACCAGTCACTTGTGAATGAAGATACAATCCTTATTACATGACCACGCAGCTAGTGTTAATTATCAACCCTAATATGCTGTAGCTCTGACTTTATGCCAGGAAACTTAACATATTCCATATTCCTTTATCCACTGGAGATGTCCATCATTCCCGAAACTCTTTGTGCCAACGAAACACAAACGCCCTACTTACTTGCTGCCCGTTGCTTACATTTTCCAAAAGCTGCCTTTTTATAGGTGATTTCCCTGTCCTAATCTTTATAAACATCCACTGTTCTGTCTTTGACGGCGTCTCCTTAGAGGGCATATTTGCCTTCGTACAAATGCAACTGCCGTTATTGTGAACGATTAAAAACAACGGATATACGACATCACAAATGGAAAACGACGTTATGAACAAAATATCAAGGTTTCGCGAAAAAATACGATAAACAAGATACTAAAAATAGGATTGGTTCCTAAATTCAATGCCATGCGCCGGCCATAGGATAGCTGTGCTGCTATGGTTACTGCCGAACACACCCTTATGCTACAAACGCGTCGAATGAATTGTTTTCATATTTATAATAAAATTAAATATATCTGGACACAAAATCAAGTTTGTGATTTTATTCTCAACAGAATATTTAGGTGTGTCTTAAAAACGAACAAACATCGTAAATATACGCCACTCACAAATTTACTAAATTGTGTTACTATTGTTATTACTACTATTATGTAAACCACTTGTTGGATGAACTTATGTTGTTATGTGTATTACATTTGTTATGATGGAGAAGGATATAACATGAACTTAAAAAATAACAGTATGCACTTTGCAGTCTGTAGGTTTGCATCATTTATAGTACCACATGAAACCCAGTGATATTATTAACCTATGCAACCCGGAAGATACGGTCCTACAGACAGCATATTGTTATAATATTCTATGTTTCCATCTTTGTAATGCACAAAACATATGTTTTATCGCATATTGATATAGAAAAATTTACGTGTAATCATCTGAAAGCTTCTGTCTCTTCGGCGTTCTGAAAAAAAAAACAACAACACAAAAAATTAGTAATATACTAGACATTAACTAAACTTATAATTTTGTCAAAACAAAAGCAGAAAGAGGTGGATTTAAGCTTTGATAAAATTAATTCTTCTTTTTATATATACATGTATTTCATCATAATCTCGGTGTTGTCTTTAGGCCTTTATGTCTTATCTGGGCAAAAGGAAAAGGATTTTTCGTGCCTTCATTTCTGCTGTACAAATTTACTTCTATATACTTCTAAATCCACTTGTAGAGCGTATGTTTATTATAACGACCTTGATAAAACCTTTTATACATATAAAGATCACGATCGATCGCTGCGTTTGCGATTGAGCTGCGGAAGCGTGGAGTTTACACTCTGATGGGCTTGATCCTTCAACCTCAGAGTCGGGAAGTACATGTAATATATTTAATTCTATAATATTTTCAACTATTTCATAAACTGACGACATATTTACGTAATTATCATCTGACGACTTTATTCTTTTCGGCTTTATGGTTGGGAAAAAGAAATAAAATGTAAGCTTATCAGTGTAATAAACTGAGCCAAAATGGAAACTTGAAAATAATATGAACTAAGACAAAGCCTCAACGCGAGCTCTTAAGTATTGTTGAATACTTTAATGTGAACTAAGGCAATGCCTCTCTCGCTCGGAATCAACGAATCTTAATCGAGTGAAGGATATCATATGTTGTATATTCAACAGTAGAACAAAGAAACAGGTAAACAGTAGGGTTTTTATTTTTCTTTTTAACCAAGCTGGTCATAGTTCTCAGACACAACACTATATCTCTATAAAGTTTATCTCAACGTATTATCTCTTCTGTCATTGCACCGTCAATTTTCATTGACAACAAGTTTAATTGAACTGCATTTTGCCTTTAGAGATTTTTATGTTTTTATTTCTTTTATTGATAACAATGCAATGACTGAAGGATAAATACCTTAATAAGGTATATACTTGTGTGAAGTTTGGTCGAAATCTGTGAGCAGTTGTTTGTAAGCAATAAATCATTAGACAGTACCTAAAATTCTGAGTTGAGATATAGTGACACCAATGATGAAGCAAGTAGCTCAGCTTGTCATATATTCTTTGAATATTCAAACTTGAAATCACCAAACATACTTTTGGATCACAGGATTAAAAATAATACAGGAGTGACACAATAGCTGTTTATTGTAACACAATGAAACACTCAAACTAGTTCATGAACAGAAAAGCAAAGGCTGAAGCAGTCTTTTCCTATTTTCTATGGTTCTAGATGCTTTTCAGTTAGACTAAGATGTCTAGAATTGTCAAACTGATCTCCCAACAAGCATTCCATGTGAAGGTATTATCCTAAAATAAAAATTCATCAATTAATTTATTTACCTTCAAGCATAATTTATGTTCTATGCCTTTATGAATACATTTGTTGACAATAAAAGCTGTTAAATATTTAATAATAAAATAGTTTTTGTCAATTTATAATTATGGCTTTTCTTGTCCTGATAATGTACTAGACTCTTGAATTGCTGAACTTGGAATACCTGTCTAAGCAAACAAGTTCTATGCATAAGAACTTTTCAGTACATATGACTGTTTTGCAGAAGACATTTCCACTAACACATAACATTTACTCAGTTTTAAAATACAGTATAATTTTGAAAGCCAAATTGTGTGAAATACATGTAGTGCCCCATTTCTAACAGAAAATAGATTTCCATCCTGACGAAGAACCTTCACTTCATAGAGACTCCTTTATCACTTGAACAGCAGTACGGATCCAGATCAGCAAGAAAATCTTTGGTGGATTTACACTGTTTGCTTCTTGGTCAGAAATATCCATGTGAATATAAATTTTAATAGTGTAGATTCCTATTACACTCTACAGATGTGCCTGCTGATCATACAAACCCAATTACAAAATGTTTAGGTTTTCTTGTTACAAGATATAAAATTACAAAAAACAACATATACAGGTAGATTCAGTGTTAGGTTTCTCTATTACATATTCAGGCAGCTCTAATACATGAAAATAAAAAGAAATGCAAACCTTTTATCTATTAACTAGAGAAACATTCATAGTCTGTGCCATAGCTTTCTGCAAGTTCTGCAGAAGCTTTAAGTCCATAGCATTCTCTAGGAAGGTGATACACTTTTCTGAAAATAACTGATCATGTATTTTAAACCTTAACTGATAACCAAAATCAATTACACTTAACAAAATGGCTTATGAAGATGGACATAAATTGCTGTTGCGGATAAACAGTTAATAGCCTATACTGTCATAATCAAAATGCAGTTGTGTTATAGTGATTATAAAATGGGATAACTCTTTTTATGTAGTAGCCTATAGAAATAAAAGATAACATGAAGCTTACATCACAAATCCTCACCCTTTTGTGTGATATTTATAAAAAGAATGACAATATACGAGGGTTGTATGATAAATTCGTGGACTTTTGTTATAGAAAGTACAAACAAACTCATATCAAGATAAATTTTATATCGTCATTATCGTCAATTCATTGCAAACAAAGTAAAGAAAACCGCTAGTCAATACATAAAATAGTTTACAAATAACAAGGGTAAATACAAAGGCTATCAACGTGCACCGGAGCACGCCGTTAACAAAAGACGCTCACAACGTCTAAAAAATCGCATTAATAGCGAACGTTCATTTCTCAATGTAATCACCTCCAAGATGAATGCACTTTTCATGTCTATGTATCCATATTTAATTCGTCTGCAATTACTCTGTGCACGGTATTTAAAGACATATCGACATTTTCCGAAATTTCACGCACAGTAAGGCGACGGTCGTTATCAAGCAACGCCGTAACTTTCTCTTTAATTGACGTTGAAATCTTCTTCGGTTTTCCGCTTCGGACATCATCTTCTAAACTTTCTCTACCCTTTCGATATCGATCGTGCCATTTAAATAACAGAGATCTACAGCAAGGTGTATGTTTCGCTTCCCGAAGTTTTTCAAGCGTCTGTGTCGGAGTAAAACCTAGATTCACGCAAAATTTAATATTTGCACGGACTTCGTGGTCAGTTTTTGACGTCATGCTTTTTAGACACCTTAGCTACAGTTTTTGCAATTGCTTTGTATGTTTATAACATAGAGCGCTGAAAATTAACGGAAATGACGTTCAGACGTCACATAATCATGTGACAGATTCCCGTGAAAATTGACATTCGTATACATACTTTGATTGTCGTATGTTTTCTGTACAAAACGTATAAAAACGGTGTGCTCCAGCAACCGTTACCATGGATCCGTTATAGCTATTTAATCATAGATTATGATGCAAATATAAGTCTTAATATATGATTTTAGGATAGCAGGCACATTAAATTATAACGTGTGCAAAATACATGTATCTACGGCACATATTAAAGTTTTAGCAAACAAAGTCCGCGAATTTATCAAACAACCCTCGTATACGCAACCTAATATTCAGAAAGGACCTAGAAATGTGATTTCGTTGCATCCCGGGGGGTGCAAAGGTTGACTGGTACCGTTTGAAAGCTTAGGATGTCTGCAATAAGAATTCACTTTTTAGACCATTATAAAGTGGTGCATAACCATGACAACCAGGTTTACATGACCACACCCATAGAAACAACTGTTTTTACACACCACATAGCAACTTAACTATATCATTTACATAACACAAACAAATGTTCTTTTTATGTGTTGCAATTGTATTAATATAATGAAAAGAAAACATGTTTGAGTGATTTCAGCAGCAGTAACTCCCCATGTTTTGTACGTATCCCATGTATGTTTTATCAGTTATTTCCCTTATTTGTAGTTACGCCATTGCTGTTAATCATCTTTTCTGTAACAGTAAAGTTATTAATGTCCTTTTAACATTTTTCAAATTCAAAATAGTAAGTTAAAATGATATACAACCAATTTGCTAGTTATTTCTGGACCAAATATGTTATATTTAGATGCTTATGAGATATAGAATTAATGTAATTAATGACATCATGGTTTTGTAGAACCATACTCTTTGAACACATGTTTACGTGTAGTGATAAATTTACAACTTTTATTATGAAAATATAGAACAAACCATTATTATTATCATCATCATTATCATTATCATCATCATCATCATCATCATTATTATTATTATTATTATCTTTTATTATTATCATTATTATTATTATAATTATTATTATTATTATTACATGAAGACTCTTTATTACCATAATCTAATATGTTACCCTATTGCTCATTCAATCATAATATTAATGTTTTGAGATGAACAAGCATAAAATATAGGGTCTATTGAATAATTGTGCTTGATAACTGTACGTGTTCTTGAAACTTGCATGACATCAAATTTTTAACGCACATAACATATGTTACTCATTAAAATAAGGCTTGTGTTCTTGTTTTTATTTGTTTTTAATGGTGTTAGCTGATATCTATTTGAAGAAATTAATTATGTGTGCTCTTTGCAATGTCCTGATGTTTGTAAGCCCTGTGTAGATTTCTAATTACATCGACAGTCGTTTTTTTAAACTAATATTTCTTATGTAATAAAGTATTTTCTCTAAAACTGATATTGTTGTACAAAGAACTGAACACATTTACAAAACTGTATCACAACTATGCAATCATTTTAGATTAAACTTTAAAATTATAATAATAAGTGGTTCATAGTATATACTTTGTTATGTTACGTGGTTAAAATTTAAAAGTATACAAATATTGCTTTGAAAAGTGTTACAAACAAAACTAATTAAAATTAATTATATGTTACCTAATTATTTAAGTAATGTTTTAAGAATGATGACTTAGAGGAAAGAAAACAAATTTCTAAACCGAGTTTTATTTTGTATTAAGATTACCGAAGAGTCACTCATAATGTGAATATGAACTTTCTTTTAACTATATTTACTAAACACAAAGTTGAAAGCACCAGTTCTGGTCTTTTAGAATAATTATAACTGATATTACTGTTAAAAAAAACATGTGAAATAAGAAAAATAAATTGTCTTAAATAAACATTATTTTTTCAATTGTTCAAAGAAAGCAGAATTTGTTAAGAATTCCTTAAGATCTCTGTAGAATGTTATTTTTCTTAAAGACAAATAATTGTTAAAGAGAAACATCCTAATTTGAAAGACATAGTGTAATGCAGGTGATAGTAAGCTTATAAACAAACTTATGTATAAAAAAAATTTTAGGTAAAAATTCTTTTACTTGAGTTAAAAAATTGCTATATAATGGTCATGCTGTTTCAATGTTTTACAAATTCTACACTGAACCTTAGTATTTTAGATGAATAAAACTACTTTTAAAAACATTTCTAACATCAGATAATTTAATCGGTTAATTTGTGTAAAGTTTAAATTAAGTAGCTTTTAAATTTAACACAATATAATATGACATAAAAATATTTATCAAAATGTTAACTTATTGTTTGCAGTTTCTTTCTTTTCTTTTCGTATTACTTTTCTGATTATTAAAGTAAAAATTGGTAACATATTTTAAGATGACAAAAGAAATAAATAGAACAATAAAATGATAAATATATGTTAATTTTGTTTATTCTTTCTTTTCTACAATTTATTAGAACAAATTAATGTTATCTGTCTCAATTCAGAGTATCTGGACTTAGCTTTAGACTGGATAAAACGGCCCATAATTAGTGTAAAATTAAGCTGTACTACAATGTTGTCACTGAGCCATATTGATAGGTTTATTCTTAATTTAAAAAGATTTTAAAAAGGACGACCATCTACATGTACATCATACACATTTATTTCAAGACATATTGAGCAGTACACAGATAATTAACCTCTGAAGTTTAACATTATTTAAATTAAAAATGCATTACTGTTTAATATCACCAGCATCAAAACCTTAATTTCCTTTTGTAACATTATTCTTATATATTACCTATTTTAATACAAGATACATAAAGTGCAGGGAGGTTGTTAACCTATATACTTGAATAAGATACTGGTTTATTAAAACAAAACTGGCACTGATTTGTTACTGTTTTATCACAGCAACAGTCATATTACCTCATCTTACTTATGGTTATAGCAGTGGCAACGCATCAATTACAGGTAATTTTAATGGAGACGTGTATTGCTTTTCTTTGAAAAAAAATTAATAATAAAAAAATCAAATGATATCATGAATAAAAAACTTTTTACTCATAATATTCTTGATAACACACTTATAGCTTATCAAACGCAAATAATTTATTATTTTATTTTTATTACTAACTTGAATTTCATAATTTCTTAGTCACCTTTCTTTGAGAACAATTGATTAAATTTATCACAAGAATCTCTATTTCTTATGGATATAATTGTAACTTAAAACAGACATTCATCTTAAAATGTCTCCTTTACTAACTAAGTGCAGGCTGATGTGTGTTGGTTCTTAAAATACATTATTGTCGCAATTTATCATGAAAGAAGGTATGTAATTTATATCGCTATTGTGCAGTAACTAAAATTGGTTAATACGTTCTTCTAGGTTACATATTTAAAAATGGTGATTTATGATATGGTATTTAATTTTATTATGATATAATGCTAAATAATAATTAAAACTCATGACGAGATGTATTTAAACAAAAACAATTACACCAAAACTTTAAATTTATTAACCATAGGCATAAGTAAATGATATAACATAATACTAAAGTCACTTATAACTAAAGTTATGGATATTATTAACAATATGTTTAACAAAGTTTACCTTTTAATCACACAATATGTCTTCCAGAGTTTATTTCTTTATAATTTATTTTATTTATAGATAATTTCTTTGCTATCTTTGAGATTGTTTTTTTTTTTGCTTTATTTTTTTGCTTTTTTTCAGAGATTTTTTGTTTTGGAATTTCCAAATATATGTATTTATTTACATACACTAAACAAGAAGTGTGTCTCAATGTGACTTTATTTCATTTAAATACTGCATTCTTATTTATATATCTCCTTAGGAACTTATTTATATTAATAAATTAAACAAATAAAACAGAAATTACTTGCAAATGCAAGTAAGAAATGTTTCATACAAATTTTTAAACTAGGTTTTGATGTTAAGTAACATATCTTTATGACTATTTATAGACCTATACCTAAGGTTGCAGATGCTTTATTGCATTAAATATTTAAAAAAAACATCTTCCTGGTGTGGAAAAAATAGGTTTATTTCAGAACTTTTATAATTGCCAATTATTTCTTCATAGCGTAAAATTTTCTCAAAGGTCACATATTCAAATAGGCGTTACGGTAAAACGCCCCGCTCGCCAGAAAGCAAACAAATTGCAAAATGCGTAGAATGGTATAGGCTTTCAGAAAAACATAGCCTTCAAATTTCCCCAAGGGGGGAGGGGGTCTATTGGCAGCTCAAGGTCTAATAAAGATTCATTGTTAAATGGTGTTACTGGAATGTGGTTGAAATTGTACTGTTTTAAAGTTTAAAAAGATTAGTAATATGTAACTGCATAACTTAATTGAGAACAAACGTAGGTAAAACATGTGTTAGCTAGCTCAGAAATAGCATTTAACCATACAAAATATATGATTATATGGTATTTTGAAATGAACTATTTAGAAAAATCAAATTCGTATCATTGCATTTAATGTAACGTATTGTATTTTAAATGGTTACGTAAATTAGTCAGAAAAGGGCAAAATCGAACCCAATTTTGATAAAAGCACATTACCTAACACTAGTTTTATTCATAATAAGTAACATTGTACTGAAGAAAATAGTCTTTTAAAAGATAACTGGTCTTGGGTTGAAGCAATGCCTACAGAACAATTATAAAATTTTTGGCTCATGTAAAATGGGTAGTGTCCGTTATCCTTGTTAAACTTCTTCATGCACCACTTTATGAAGGTCTAACAAGTAAATTCTGATTGTAGACATCCTAAGCTTTACAACGGTACCACACAACCTTTGCCCCCTCTGGGGTGCAACGAAAGTGAAATTTTGCATCTTATCCTGAGTAACATCTGAGTAAAACTCAGTGGTAAACAAGGCTTTGCCATGCATCTCAGGGCGGATCTAGAAGGGTTTAAAAGGAATTTCTCGAACCTCTATTGGGGCATCAATATTCAATTTCCGTGGGGAGTGGTGAGAAAGTTGGAAATAATCATGTGGCTACCCGAAGACTGTCCCAAACGATCCTCCTTTTTGGAAACCTTGCATCCGCCCCTGCATCGTATTATGGATTATTTTTTGCAAATGTAGCAGTATTCGGATAGCACATTTTATCAATACAACATTACCGCCTTTGCCACATTTCAATCATCAAATAAATCGATAGCAATCGAGATTGTTACCTAAACTCCTATGTTAAACTTACTGTTTTTGATGATAATTGCAGTAAATAACGCAATATCTGCGTTTAGTTTCCATGCTAAAGAAACCTGTGTACGTCAAATGTTAGTCAAATTTAATTAACCTAAGTAGCGCACACAACGGCGGTTTAGACTATTGCGGCAGTATTAGATTTGAATCAATATCATATTCGACCTGTAAAATAATTCAATCGATTGAATTCGACCAAAACATCTTACTTTTGAGAAGCGACAGAGAAACTATGACAGGCAGTGATTTAAAATCTTCGATTCAGCAGACGCCAAGATTGACAGCCTGCGCAACGATCTCTGGGATAGGAACTACGTCATTAGTGGGCGGAGTTACGCCCTGCTGCACTGCATTTAAGAATCGGATATAGAAATGGTAACGTCATCAGCATACGCTATAGTACAATGTAACATGGAGAATGTGCAAAACATTATTTATTTGGTAAAATTAAAATAGGAAAAACATACAAAACGGTTAGCTTATTTCTTTTTAAATCTTTATTGACAACAAAAGCCTCCTGTACTTACATGAAACATCGCTCATTTTCAGTAAAAAAATTGAAAGCGTTCTCGTGGCGTTTTAAACAGTTAAAACACCATCCATTTAAGGGACAGACGTCAAAACTTTTTTCTCATTAGTTACAAAAAATTTAGACATGTTCAACTATTTTTATTTTTATTTCGTTATGACAAATTTAAATGAAAACACAAATATATAAGCATGTATTTGTAAAAAAGACGGATTAAAAAATAACAAATACTGTCTACATTATGTGCTTATTTACACCGTCGCGTAGTAATTCATAGCTTCGGTTAAAACAGAGGCTATTAAGGGTGACATAACTCTAATTAACCGGTAGTCTGGTTCCCGTCGTACTGCTAACTAGTAGTGTCAAAGGCAGGCAGTCCAGATTAATTAACCGGTGTCAAGTAACCCAACTTCCTGTAGATACTGTATTCTGCTTTGAAGGTTTAGAGTTTCGGTAAAGTATCTTATTTAACAATACGCATGTTACCGTAAACGCTTGCCCGCTCGCGAGCCCCCTTCGGTATTAACATGGAAAACCCCCATACCCTTAACGATGCCAGGTAATAAAAACCTCTGAAGGAATTTGATCAGCAATATGTTTATCTTAGAAATTACCGGTTCAGTATCAATCGGTTTAGAAAAAAAGGAAAATATAAAACGTGGTTGTGGAAAATAGGCTTTGGATTTTGTTCTATCTTTAATTAAAAGGTAGGTTATTTGCAAAATCGGATATTTAAGTAACGTATCTTATTTCTTTGCAATAGTGATTGTTTCTCCTTCTGTACATGCCATGAACATCTAAAACTTGACAGTCAAATAATATGTTTGAGACTTTTATGTTAAACATTATCGATTTCATCATTATTTAGGAAATAGGAGATAACCTCTTGATCTCTTTTAAAATAATAACAACATCCTCTCGCCAGATATGTGAAAATACCACACATTAAAATCAAAATAAAGCATAGCACCAAAAACGTGAATCAAAAAGCTGGCAAGTTTTCAATTTTGCTCAGTATTTATTCCATGAAAATTAATTGTAAATCCTTGCCTTTTCCAAAAACTTTATTTCATTCGATAAAAATTACTTCTGAATCATCGCCTTTTCCAAAAACTGTTATTACTAAAATTAAAAAAAGTTTCCTTTAGTTAAAACTGCAAACGTCATACATTTTTCTCTAATATAATTTGGCTTAGAATTTAAAGCTTACAATAAAATGCTTCATAACTAACCGAAAGGAAAAAAAGGCTTTTGTCTGAGTAAAATGTAAAACCTATTTACCTTTCTGACATAACTGTTCTTGATGCAGTAAGAATGTAGATTGTAGCTTCTACTCGTACAAAACTGTAAACAGACAATTTTAAGTCTTTTTATCGAGGGCATCAATTTGAAAAATGAATATTGTTAGAGATATAAGCGCACGCTCATTTAGCCATCCCTATGAAGATAATAAGATAATAATTGGACAGTTTTGTAAAAGATTGCAATTATTAAGATTATAGTATAAAATTATAAAATATGTAAAATATTTTTCAAATTTATTTTAATTTAAATAATGAGTCAATTGTAATTCAACAACTTGAGAGTTGCCTTGCCTTGATAATATAATTTCATGGATGGCAAAATTTAAACTCAAAATGAACAACTCAGAAATGGAAATAATCTTATATGGCACAAGACGACAGTACTTAAAGTTAAACATTGCTAGTGTCAGAATTGGGAATGCGAAGTGAAATTTGTTGACTATGTTTATGTGACAAATAATCTAAGCTTTTGTCGTCACATTCAAAAATGGTGTCAAATTGCCCATGTACAGCTACGTCGACATCTTACTCAGAAATTTACAGAATCATTAATGCATGGATGAGTGTACTCCCACATTGACTCCTGCAATGGTCTATTTGCTGACATTCCATCCTATCAGATTGATAAGTTGCAAAGAGTGCAAAATCAAAATCATGCAGCCAGATTGGTTACAAACGCCCAATTTGATCTACTAAGTTTTCTTCTAAAACAAAAGAAGAAATATAAGCTCTTCTAAAACAACTGCAATGGTTGCCAGTGAGAGCTAAAATCATGTTTAAGATTATTGAATAAGCTTTCCGTGTAGATCATGACACGGCTCCAAATTATCTGAAAAAAATGTTCGAACAATCTAAATGCAGATACAGACTTCGATCCCAGAGTGAAAGTGTCTTCACAGTTCAAAGACTTATAACAAAATAAGCATATAGATCTTTAGCGGTTGTTGGTCCGAAACTCTGGAATGATTTACCTAGTGTCCTGAAAAACATTAACTCTTAACCTGAATTTTGAAAGAATCTTAAAACTTATTTGTTTAGACTGGTTTTCGACCAATAACAGACTAAAAGTGTTATTATGCTATATAGCTTTGCAAGACTGATTAACACTGAAACTATGAAACAAGCATACACATTCAAATTGACAGTTTTACTCTGATTTATTTTTGTAACTGTTTTTGTTTTATTGTAAAGCGCAATAGAAAAATTATTATTTTTGCGCATTGTATTTGTATTTAAAAATTATTTTGATATTTATTTTATGCGAACAGTATCAACATTTCCTTAACTTGTGCCAATTATGAAAGTTTGAGTTCTATTGAATAGATTATCAATATCGGTTACCGGTTAATAATAAAAATGTATAATGGTTAAAAGTCTTATTCTAAATTTTATTCTGTTAAATAGATTGGTCTACCTTGTTCTCCGGTGTTCAAAATCCAGTTAGCGTCGGTTATAGATATATGGTCCCTTATATAACAAACGTTCCAGTTAACTAATCTTTTAGAGATTATCTTTCTCAAAATCATCGAGACAAACCGGATACAAAACAGGATATTGGAGCTAAAAAAATGCGTTACCACTTTTGTCATTGCAATGTCAAAGATAAGAAAGATAAAAATCCCTAAAACTGCACACTGCAGTACAAAATTGCTTTGCGATAATCAATGAAACAGTTATTACCATGATTAATGTACTTTTATTTTATATACTTTTGAGAGAATGTGATAATTTATTATAGTATATTTTCGCATTAATGATGTTTTTCGGCGAACTTTTATCTTTATTAACTTAAGAACCTAGAAGCTCGAATTGTTTCTTTTATCCCTGTCACGGTGTTCATGCTGATATTTCTCCGGGTGCTCTTGTCTCGGTAAGCAATGCTATAAGCGTCTTGGGTTTTATATGTTTGTGTGCTTTTGCATGCAACTTTGTTGAGCCGATGGGTGGGTTGGAGTTATTTCACCAAGACAAATTGTACATGTTTTGTGATTTATGAACCTATTGGGGCAAGTGTGAGGTTGGTGCACCCTAGAACCTGGTTTAAACCACCAGTGTCAATTTGTTTTGCCACTGACCGTTTCAAGGCGGTAGCCCCTCGGGTTCTCACTTTCGTTAATTGTTTGTGGCGTCCATTTTGAAACTGATTATTCTAATACCATGCTCTCTTTTCCTCTCTACTTTTTGGCTGTGTGGGGAGGCTGTGTCTGCTGGATGTGGCCATTCCTGATATGGATATTTCACTTTTTTAACATATTCACTTGTTTGTATTTAGATTTATTTATCGTCGCTACCGGAAGCCCATATGAGCGACGCCTCCAGAAGAGTGTTAGTCAGTTTTGGTTTGTGGAGGAAAGTGCAAGATACCGAAGACTCTCCGATTCGAGAATCATCTCTTGTTCTATTAAGTACCCAGTGTATAGCACCCCTACACCGGACCTCGGTTTAAAATCTCATCCGAAAGTAGGATTAATAATAGTAATTTCAGTGTGAGGAGCGGGCGATCAAACCAGCGATCATGGACTCGTGCGATATAAGATAATAATATCTGTCCTGTAATTTACATTAATAATACTGAACCAAAATGAAAACTTGACAAAAATAACATGGGAAACTACTATTATATTAATGGTGCCAATGAAAGCAAATATCATGAGGAATTAGATCTCCAATATATACATCTTGGATGTTAACGGTTCAGTATCTATCGGACCGTTTCGGTTAAAAAAATGAAAACAGCAAAAAATAATGTGGTTGTGGCAAATGAAAAGTTGTAATTTGTTCTAGTTTTTTCATAAAAGAGAGGTAATTTGAAACAACCCGGATATTCATGTAACGATATCTTATTTCTTTGCGAAGTGATGTGTGTGGACCATGTCAGAGACCTGGGTGTTAATATGACAATATTTTTTACTTTGACCATCACATTCAGAAAAAGTGTCAATTTGCCCCATTTTCAGCTACGAAATTTGAACCAATTCGTCGCTGTCTAACTTAGAGGTCAACAGGTTCACGAAGGCCTAATATTGGCCTAAAAATATGTAAAATTTTTAATTTTGTTACATATCTTAAATTATAATGCCATTGAATACAGCAATGGTTATATTTTTCATAACTTAAAATTTTATATTGATTACTGCTAGAGGAGTTTGACAAAGGGCCATTAAAATTGCTAAAAAAATGATAAAATGTGCAAAAATTCATAATTTTATCCACTATCACAGCAGATTTTGGAGGATTTCGATAATGGCACACTTGTCGACCAAAGTCAAATTTTGACCATGAATTCAGCAAACATTTATACAAAGAAAATTCTTTAAATTAGTTTGGTCGAAGCCTGTGCCCAATATGAAAATCACCAAAATATGATTAAAATTGAACAAAAAATTGCATTTTGGCAAACATTTTCAAATTTAAGACACATTTGACATACTTAATTTTTTATTTTAGTTTATGGGCTGGTCTTCACTTTTTATCTTTTCAAGAAAACAACCCTTATAGATTATAAAAAGCACACTTTTAGTGATGTAAATGCAATGAAAATTTGAGACTATTATAGGCCAATTTTGAGCCTTCGTGAATCTACCCCTTTGAACCAAATCGTCGCTATCTAACTTAGAGGTCAACAGAATCATTAATGCATGGATTAGTGCAGTCCAATATTGACTTCTGCAATGACCTGTTTGCTGACATTCCCTCCTACCAGATTGATAAGCTGCAATGAGTTCAAAATCAAAGTACTGAAAGTACAGAAAACCAGCGAAGCGATTTTGCTTATTGAGAATAACCAGTGCCATGATTCTCATACATGTATCCATTTACGAAAAAGCAAAAAAACTTGGTTCACTCGCAAAGAACTTCCTCTTGTCTAAATGATAGTGGAAATAAGGGTTTCCATGTTTTATCTGGATGAAGGATTCTGTTAACCCTTTACTCCATAGATATACCTTCATAGCTTGTGCGAACAGTTTAGATCCATATCAGCTGGCACATCTGTGCGATCTGATTAGGATTTAAACTGTTCGCTTTTATGATCATTTTTTCTGACCAGTAATCACAAATTTTAGATCCAGATCAGATGGCACTATTGTGCCAGCTGATCGGGACCTGAACTGGTAACCTATGTGATGAAAGGCGAATATATTGAGTAAAGGGTTTTAAGCAAAAAACTTATAATAGTGAAATCTGTGTACTGACATCCCAAAGACATAATGAACACGAAAAATGATATAAAAAAGTGAGACCCCATCGATGGGAAAGTTTATGCAGTTATTTGAAATAAGAAATATATAATTGTTTCCTTCATTGTGAAAAATCGCGGACACGGACAATGTTTGACCATTGTTGCACCGCACCGATCAAGTCCTAGAAATATGAACCGCACCGATTTTACATTTAATCAAACTGTCGTACAGATGAATTTGACCATTGATGCACCGCACAGGTTTTATCCTATCAACATGACGTAGTTAATACCAACTTTAACACGTAACAGGAAACTTGGGGACTACTTTACTTACTCTGATTTCTCTGAAATGCGTAAATCGCCGTTTGCCAGTTGGTTTGATACCGATTTCAGAATTGTGATTAGTAAAACCAGCTTCGCTGGTTAAAAAACCTTCCAGATTAGTAACAAAGCCTCATTTGATCAACCAAGCGCTGATCTCCTTAAACAACTTCACTGGTTACAAGTGAGAGCCAGACATATGATTATTGTAACAGTTACCGTACATTCCACGACACCTCTCAAAACCATTTGAAAGAAATGTTCACACAATATAAAAGCATATACACACTTTGATTTCATAGTATTAGCAACTTTTTTCCAAGACAGGGAACAAAACTAGCTGATATTTATATATGCTTTTCAGTGAATTATAGAATTTTCCCGGTGAAATAAAAGTGGTATTTTACTGTTTGCAAACAGTGCAATATCATTTTTATTTTCACTGATTTTTTACTTCAGTAACCAAACGCACATAACATGAGAGCGTTTAGAAAACGGGCTTAAATTTGTATATTTGACGCCATGGCGTCACCGGATTAACAATCGGATTTGATGCCATTATTTGCAACTTTTCTGTCAAATTCACGCAAGTTTTGCACTAAAAGCATGAAATAAAAAGAAAATTTGTTTTAGCAGTGAAAGATAGAAATATAATTCACTCGTAAATTCCGGAATTATGGAATTTCCAGTCGTGAAAATACGAATTCCGGAGCTCACTCGGTGAAATATATTTCTATCTTACACTGGTAAAACAAGTATCCTCTATATCTTTTAAATTAGCAGTAGTTGGACTCATCTCAAATTCTGGCATGAATTACCTACTAGTGACTTGAAAAACATATGCTCTTAACCTGAACTTAGAAGAAAACTTAAAACTCATTTGTTTAGAAAATGTTACGACTAATAACAAGAGTATGTGTTATTGTCTTTGCAGAACTGAGAGAGACTGGCATATCAGAAAACTAAAAGATAGGAGACTACATTTTATGCATTCAAACTGATTTGCTCAAAAAGTGGATTGGACTTTAAACAGTTATAAAACATTAAGATTAGAATGAAATGAATTTAATTTAACAGAAATAGAAGAATAGCATATTTCTAGGTTCAAAATGTTCATTTATATGTACGCGTAAAATGTTGAACATATTAAGCTTTATTAACTGATTTTGTGAATTTGTATTCTGTGGGTGTCAGTATTCTAAATGATTTAGAGCAGTCAATTGTCTGTCATTTTGAAAGAAGTTTTACTAATAAATCAGTTATTATTCTTTGGATTGTTTATTAAAAGTTTGAGAGCAATGGCACAAAAATCAAACCAGTGATACCCCAGTGCGAAGGTGTATACTTAGCAAAGTTGTATATTTGTTATTTTATTACATGAATAATTGTGAAACATGCCTAAGCAACTTTGTAAAAATACTTTCTTTCAAAGCATCTCAGAATTCATTGCTTTATGTAAATAGGAAAGTTATATATACAAAGTTATGTCACAGAGAAGACGTCGTTGTTTTTTTTATTTCTGTTTTACAATATACTGAAAGAGGTAAATATGTGTTGCCTTTTGGTTTGTTTCTCTATACGAGTCCTTAATGTCTTGTTAAGATTTCTGTTTATTTTGTATGATTTTTAATCCTACTTTCAACTGCTGATTTCTTGTGTTGTTTTTTTCTGTTTGGTAAGGTCGTAAATTCAACAGACCATTTCTAGGTAAACGATTTCATTTAACATTTTGTATGCTTTTTAATCCTACTTTCAACTGCTGATTTCTTGTGTTGTTTTTTTTCTGTTTGGTAAGGTCGTAAATTCAACAGACCATTTCTAGGTAAACGATTTCATTTAACAATAAACATTTACCTATGGTAATAGTGTACATCAAAAATAAGAGAACCCTTTCAAGATGGCGGCGTATGACAACGCAAATAGGTAAAAACTTCTTTTTATCGATATCTCCGTCAAAAGATAGAGTTAGATAACACCAATGGTATTGTAAGACAGTGCTTAAAATGTCTTCCATCGAGTTTATAATTTTAGTCTGAACATTGCACATTTACGACGAAATCCTTTAGTAAAGTGAAGTGAAGAATATTTTGAAAATCGAAGCGCGGCCGAGCTCTGTTTTTCGTTGATTTTATTGCTTTACTCTTTCAAGTCTGGTCCTATATTTTTCAGATTTAAAGTATTTCCGTCCAGATCAAGCCTACATCACTACGATTACCGGTACACAAAAGTTGTATTTAATTTGAGACAAGTGCGTAAGAAAAAAAAAGACTAAGTATACGTAGAAAATCCCACTGTGAAACGGCAAGTGTATGAAGGGACCCCTTGAAAAAATGTACATAAGGAATATTAATTGCATACAGAATAAGTGTACGCAGAGAAAGCCAGACAAAAAAATAAAAAGTGAAATATGCAAATCAGGAATCGCCACATTCACAAAACACAGCCCGTACAGCGAAAAATGAAGAGGAGAAAAGTTTATAAGTATGTCAAATTCAAATAAAACACCACAAACAAATAATGAAAATGAGAATTCTTGGGGTTACCGCCTTGGAACGATCAGTGGCAAAATTATTTGCCACTAAGGGTTTAAACCAGGTTCTAGGGTGCAGAAGCTCGGGTAGCTCGCTTCATGACTATTTCTGCTTATTGTGACGACTTTTTTATTTCTTAAAATCCGACTCCCAGTTAAGAGGCTTTATATTAGTTTTGAGAGTGGAAAAACTTCATATATTAGTTATCATTGTGAAAAAATGTTGTATGCAAGAGTAGTTATACTTCTTTTTTAATTACTTCACAAGAACTACAGGTAAAAATCAGTTGCCTGAAATAAATGAAACAGAATACGCGTTAAGTTTGCACTATACGTGGGCAGACGACTGAGGTAAGCCCTATTTAAAAAAATGCTGATTTTGATAAACTTTGGTAAGCCCTATTTAAAAAAATGCTGATTTTGATAAACTTTATCTGAGCTTTGTACACGCATTTGTGCAATTTTGAGAAAGGGCACTGAGTAAGACGCGATAAGAAATGCAAAGGAATGTTTGATGTTACAGGGGTAGCGTTTTATAGATTGGATCAACAAATAAAGCGACAATTTAAAACAAAATGCAAATGCAATGCAAATGCGACGGAATTGTCTAGCCAACTATGCAAGCGACGGACAAAGTGCATTCTATCCTTATCCCCAAAATCAAGATATTTCAAGTATATGCAGTCATCCACAATGATTGACTTGCTGCATGGTTTAACATTAGCATATTACCATCAAGGGAGGTAATTGAATCTGATAAATACACCAAAACGAAGTACGGGGAGATAAAATAAGATGCTAAAATAAAGTATCTTTATGCATGTTATGTTTCATAAATCGTAAATATCCGGAGAAAATGCCGCTTGGTAGTTGCAGAAAAAACTAAAGAACAGTGCATGTTGATGTTGTTGTTGTTAATGTTTTTGAAGTTAACTTGTTTGTGGAAATTACGTTTCGTGTCGATCCAAATCTAAATAATATCCGATTGAGCAAATTATTGTAAAGATCATTAATATTTCCATTAATATTGTTTTAAACATTGTAGCAAAGAAATTGAAATATAAAACTATTAATATAAAAGTTGAACTTTATGCATTTCTTGAAAAACAAATCAATTTCTAGGATATTGACACGCACAAGGATATTTATATTGAACGCTTTATTCATGAAAATTCTTCCCCTTCTACGAATTATCGTCGGTATTAATTGGGTCAGCGTACGTGTTCATTGCGATAAAATTTCACCATTTCACTCCATGTTTTTGGAGATACTGCAATTTAACACGTTTTATATAATCCAGACCACGCTGCGTGTCCTGTGTCTTAGTTGTTATCTGATTTATGATAATGTCTCATGACGAGAAGCGAGACTCTGAAATTCATTTTTGAATGTTTGCCAATTTAGCCATTTTCACGGTCTACACCCCCCTTAAACTGCACGATAAAATCTTAATAGAAATGTGTTAATTTAACAACGATTATTCATGAAACACATTTTTTCATACCGCCGTTCCAGCACACCCACAAAAAGTATGTAAGATATGTTTGCGTGGTATGCGGCCGTCTTCTTTGTTTATTATCTTCGTTTTATGTTTGTGGTGTGTTATTTAAACGATCATTTTACAGTACTGTGAACGTTTAAGGTAACAAACGAAACGCACGATGCACGATATACGGACGCACGATACACGATAGACGGACGCACGATACGCGATAGACGGACGCACTATACACGGTAGACGCACGATACACGATACTGCCGATTCATAAAATTTTTGTACGAGATTTCTAAAAATTTGAAAATGCAATGTAAATATCAGATGAATGGTTGAAATTTAATCATATAAATCTGCATATGCAAGTAACTTATTCACGTTGCACGATAAAATTTAAAGACGCATGATACACGATAAACAATATACGGACGCACGATGCACGTTAGACAGACGCACGATACAAGTTAGACGGACGCAATTTGTGATTAAAGGTGCCTGGTCACATACCAGAATGGAAATATTAATGTTTGCAAATATTAACTTTTTTAACTTTAACTATACAAAGACACTAAAATTCACTAGCAACAAGTTATAAAATATATCCATAATCTTGGTAAAATTGGTTCATGTTTAGTTTTTATATTCCACACACAGTAGTAGACCTACAATTTACCCTACCCCTTCTGAGACATTAAAATATTTCAGTCTGAGCTGTAAACACGCAGCTTTAAAATAAGCATCCAAGTAAAAATTATATTTCACAAAAAGACAAAATCATTATGTTAATTTTCATAAGAGTCCAATAACTTACTAACCTTTACTGATTTAACATGAAAAAAAGTATTTCAAAGTCAAGATAGATGGTGTAATGCGCATAAAAAACAACAGTAACAACCTAATTAAGGATAAAAAGAGGAAAAAAAGGGAAAGACAGATAGGGACTGTGATTTCAAAATAAAAGTAATACTACATATCTGTTCAAGCATTTTCTGGTGGCTAAGGAAGGGCAGAAAACAACCCCAAGATGCATTATATTTGTCAATATTTTGTTGTTTTATGGCATTGTATTTTTCAATTGCAAATAATATGGACACATTTTTCTTAACACTTTGAATATTTGGGTGGTTTAATTTCATTTTGTTTTGATATATGTGGTGTTTGGCAATTAAAATAATATTACTAATTACAACTGGATATTTAGAACTACCTTAAATAGCATCTTGTTTGGAAGTTCAAGTCTAATAAATGGACAGTTTTGATTAATCCAATCTTGGATGTTCTTCCAGTAATCTTTAACTATATCACAATCCCAAAATAAGTGTGACAGAGTTTCAGGAAAAAAAAACACAGAATGTGCAACTGTCATTATCCTTTATACCAATTTTTTAAAAAGATAATTAGTGCCAAGTAGTCTATTATTTATTCTGTACTGAAACCAATGAAGGTTTGAATCTTTGCTGATTTTAAAAGGGAGTTGGTAAACCATTTTCCAATTAATACCGTGACTATTAATGTCATTTTCCCATTTCAACCTTGAATTAGGTAATACTTTGTTAACAAAAAACGAGTCGTATATGTTCCTACATCCCTCTTCTTGCAACAGAATAGTTCTCATTATATCTGGTCTAACAGGGTTCTTTAAATTTGTAGCTTTATGAGGAAGTCTAATACTGTCTAAATAATGTCTTATTGACTGAATAATACTTTGGTATTGCAAGAAATTGGTTGTACCTGAAAAAATTCCTGAAAGGCATGGAATGTATGTATACTTCCACTATAATTAAAAAAGTCATTAATAAAAAATACACATCTATCAATATATTTTTTATAGCAAAGGGTTTCCCACCAACTTTAAACATACTATTGTGCCATATGGGCAGTGACAAAAATTCATCAAATGAATTTGGTACCCTAGCTTTTGAGAAAGCTACTAGTCCATTCCAGACATCCTTCCAAAAGCCATTATCTATTGTTGTCATGTTTGTTAAAATAAATTCACTTCCAAAGTTTTGAAAACTGGATATAAAGGGGCAAATTTGTGATACTAAATAAAAATATTTTGAATTACCTTTTATATATCTTCTTAACCATGTTATTTTTAATGAGTGGATAAAGTTTTCTAAATCAATCATTCTCAATCCACCATAAGTAATATCTTGTGTAATAACCGACCACAATTTTTCCTATCAGAGTTAATATTCTTTGTGACCACACAGATAGAAGATTTTTTATTTGTTCTAATTTTTCAGTGAAGTTTAGGTCAACTATTCTGTTTAAGTTAATTGAGAATGTAATACCAAGTAATTTGAACTTTTCTTTTTCCCACTGAATACCAAGTTGGGGACAGATATCATTTTCCTGACCCTTTAAAGATCCTATCCAAATTGCAGTAGTTTTGTCAACATTTACTTTTAAACCGGATATAGCAGCATAAAATTTTAAAACCTTAATGGCATTAACTAGTGATTTTTCTGATCTGTCCAATAAAAGTGTAGTATCATCAGCATATTGAGAGATTAAGTATTCAACACCATTAATTGTGATTCCTGAAATATTTTTTTCTTTTTTGATTAACAATGCCAGGATTTCTGCACAAAGAATGAACAAGTAAGGAGACAATGGGTCACCTTGACGGCAGCCTCTATTTATGTAAAACCAATCAGATAGATGTCCATTGATTATCACACATGATTGAATCTTATTATAGAACAGTCTAATCCATCTACTTATATCCTCTCCGAAGTTGAAGAAATTTAATACCATAAACATAAATGGCCATGAAATTGAATCAAACGCTGTTGCAAAGTCTATAAGAAGGAGTATTCCAGTGATGTTATTTCTTTCAGTATAGTACATAACATCATATATTAATCTTATATTGTCCCCATTGAAACGTCCTGAAAGGAAGCCACTTTGGTCCTCACTTATAATATTTCCTAGAAATTTTTAATACGGTTTGCAATGCTTGCGGATGCAATCTAATATTAAACATTAAGTAATGAGATAGGACGCCAGTTTTTGTAAAACATTTTATCTTTGTCTCCTTTTGGGATGCAAGTGATGACACCTTGTTTTTGAGAGACAGACAATTCTCCTAAGTCAAAAGCATAGTTGATTGATCTTAGCAAGAAGGCACCAATATCAATCCAGAAGAATTTCAAAAATGCAGCAGTGAAACCACTACTACCTGGAGAAGAGCTATTAGACATTTTTTTCAAACTAGTTAAAATTTCATCACGGGTGAGTTTTCCTTCTAACGTCTGTTTTTCTTCATTAGTAAGCTTTCTGATATTGCAATTTTCAAAAAGGTTGACGCA
>JAZAYU010001564.1:0-27390 GCA_038501625.1 Corbicula japonica | reverse complement strand
CACGACATATAATCAAAAGATATTGCAGGCTCGGTTTGATTGAGCCTGTTCATAGGCAGTAATAGAAATGGATTTTCAATTACTGTCCATGCCGCCTACCCCGCTGATCGTGCACGCATCAGAATTCCATTGTCATTCAATATAAATATAATATAACAAATCGAATAAAAGTATTTTATATAATAATCTAGTTGGCACAAAAAGTGCAAAAGACAAAAACGTTTTAATAAAACAAAAAACAATATGTGTGAAATAGATTAATGGAACTTTGAAACCCACCGAATACCACAAAATGAAAGTATTGCAGGCTCGGTTTGATTGAGCCTGTTCATGAACAGGAATTTAACGGCATATTACTACCCACAGCGCCTAGCCCCGGATTGAGCGCAACTCAATTTTTACACCAATAAACAGTACAATTTTGATCCACCCAAACGATGGAATGCATATAACGGTGAACATTAATGCCATTCCATGTTCAGCTGCGTTTGGTCCCCATTTAAAAGAAATGGGTTTGTCCGAAACGAGAAAACAGTGGGCGGAACTAAACAGAAATTTTGACGAGGGATCTGAGAAACAAAGTTGTAAAAGCAATACCATATATATTTATTGATGAAGTTTCTACGCTCAGTTTTATAACCCTGGGTACTAGACTAACCAAAACGTGTGTCCAGTGAAAGAAGTCCATGACCATTGATACTCTGGGGTCATGTACCTCCGTGTGCGGGAAGCGTTTTAGATCAAAGATTAGATAGCGGACACATGTCAACAACCTTCAAAGCGTTTAATAATACTTTATTAATAAAAAAATTAAATTCATTCTGTATGTTTCTGTTCTTTATTTACTTTTTTATGTTGATGAAGGCAGTTCTTCAAGCTGACCTCTAATTCATGTCTAATTAATCCTTTGAGAAAAAAAAATTAATTAACATACTATGGATGTTTTTGAAACGACGATTTGAGGAATTCAGCAAAAAAAAGGTAATAAAAATTCACCGAAAACAACGTAAACACTTTCCTTTGAATAAGATTATACTTAATTTTTCGATTTTTACGTTAACGGTAAGTTGAACATATTGCACAGTATTGGTATACAAGTTCTTATTTCCTGTCATTCTTTTGGCAGACTGTGGATGCAGAGATTTTTCTGAAAGTTGCTTTTCCTGATATGCTCATTTCCCACTTTTATACATGAACTCTATAATCTATAAAACAAATACTGTTTTAGAGAAACAAATGCGGAAAAAATGTACGTAAACACAATCAGATCTTTGAATTTAATCAAGTCTATAAAGTGTTTCATACTTAAATTTGGAGTTAAAAAAACAAACATATATATTATGTGTGAGTGTTCTTTTTTATTTTCAGGAATAGATACCGAAGAGAAATTCGAGATCTAGCAGAGGCCCCGTCTTTCTTTACTTATCGTAGGATGGTTCAGTGGAAGGATGTGTAAAGGAAAATATTCATAAAAAACTCGATAACATAACTCACCACGTGCGGCCTTTCTTGTTCTAGTGTTTATTTTGGTGAAAATTCATGAATTTACAATGCATGTACTATCTCGATTTGAAGCAGAAATTAAAACAAATATATTTGATAAAAGATATATTAAATGTTTTATTGATAGAACCATTCAGATGTATTAACACAATAAAGCCTTACAATTATTTATAATCGTAATAAAACATGCTGTTAAAATAATTGAAAAAAATTGCTGGATTTTCAAATAATTGACAAAACAATTGAATATGATCAATAAAACATTGCAATGTCGTATTTGGTGACGTGAATATTTTTATTTCATAAACGAGATTTTAACTTTCAATTGCAACGTAATATAACAAGCAAAGTGGTGTTACAAAAAATTAAAATTAGAACAAAAATTTTTTCTACATGTACTGCATGCACCTGTTGTCTGTATATTCCTGTTTTTAAGTTTCAGTTACAAAGATGAATCTGTTCACTTTTGTTTCTATGCAGTTATAAAACGTTTACACAACACTGTCTTTTTGCACAATACTTTTAATATCTTATTTTAAATAAAGTATGTATCAATAAGTCTGTATAATATTATTATTAAAATACAAAATTATATAGGTTTGTCTTGTTGGTATTCATAGAAACATGGGAACGACAGAAAATTAAACTCTCTGCAAAATCCACTTTTTACCTTTAAAATTTGCAGGTTAATAAGATGCTTTCTGGAAAAAAAAACAATTATTTAAAAAACATAAGATCGAAAACAAACTTGAATACAATCATGTTGTTCTCTGTTATGGATGAGCAATCGATTCGGATGCGAAAAAGGATATCATAATGTGTCAAAATGTCCCTGTTATTTCAAAGAATATGGAAAGGAAATGTTCATCTCCGTTTTCTTGTTAACCAAACATGAGCAGGAAACAAATGGGATATTTTTGAAGCCTTGAAGTCAATGCAGAATAGATTCAGATTGGATTTGTATGTTATCATTATAGTATTTAATAATTAAAGCCATGTTAATTTGTAAAATTAAATCATCAAGTCAAGTTTATTGTTATAGCTGCTGGTAAGAATTGTTACACCATAAATATGACTTTAAGCTGGCACTCGCGTATTACTACCAACAGTAATAGTTCGATTAAATTATAATTATAACAAAATATTCTTCATAAAAAGTGAAATATGTATATCAGGAATCACCACACTCACAAAACACAGTCTCCCAACACAGCGAAAAAGAAGAGAGGAAATAAGAGCATGTTTGTTACAAGTATGTAAATTCAAATAGGACGCCACAAACAATTAATGAAAATGAGAACGCTTGGGGTTATCGCCTTGGAACGGTCGGTGGCAAAACAAATTGACACTGGATGGTTAAACCAGGTTCTAGGTAGCACCAACCTCGAACTTGCCCCAACAGGTTCTCATATCAACAGACAAGTACAAGATGTCTTGGTGAAATAACTCCAACCCACCCATCAGCTTAACAATGTTGCATGCAAAAACACTAAAATATATAAAACATTAGATTCTGAAGCTAATACATGTAGCATTGCAAAGCCAAAGGGGCAAGTTCTCAATGATCGAGCTTCTAGGTTCATAAGTTCAGCTTTGCATTTGTTCACGTATTAAGAGTCTGAACAACATCTTTCTAATTTAATTTAAACGTTAAAAGTATAATATTTACATTCCCATTGATTTCTTCGTTTAAAAAAAATCGGTTCATTTTGCATGAACCGCATGACCCGTAATGACGTCAGTAACGTCATGGCTGTTACTATTGAAAACTCCCACGTATTACTCCCCCTTTTCACTTAATACTAATTTTTGAAAGCGTTCGACTTAAGTTTATCTAAAGAAAAAAATGAATAAAATGTAAATATAAGTAATGATTCTTATTTTGGTGCGGTTCATGCAGATTAGACGTGCACGCGAGAGCTGGCAAATTTACCATAAAGCGCGCTAGCGCGCTGTATGGATTTGACAGCTCTCGCGTGCACGTCCAATCTGCATGAACCGCACCAAAATAAGAATCATTCCTTAATTAATAAGTTCCAGCTGACATGGTTGAGATTATTTTTCAAATCTTTGGATATATCATAATGATTTGTATATAGTCTAATAATATAGATTTTGCGTGACCCTTAATTTGTGTGGAATATATAACATCTTTTAATTAATAAAAACTTCTATTATTTATTATTCAAATAAAATCATTTTTGTGAACTGGGCTGAAGGTTATAAAGCTGAGATTGGAAACCAGTCTCAAATCTCGGGCATCTGATTGGCTGAAATGGCGTCTGGTTTCCATGCTCAGTTTTATAACCTTGGGCACTGATTGAATGTTTATCTTTAAATCTTAGCGGCTTTATCGACTTCCGATAATCTAGTACGGAGATTTCAAATGAAGGTCCATATTTACAACGGCACATCAATATACATGTACAACAAATAAAGTACAAAACTAACACAAGTTGATAATTTATTTGATGCTAAGGAAATAAATCGGATATTGATATACGCGCTTAAGTTTAATCTCTTACTAAATGTTTAATCTGTCAAAACGAGAAGTGATTATGAGAACTTAACTTTTTTTCCGAAAGAGCTGCATACACTACATTACAAGGTTAAAGAAAGATACAGACAAAACAGACTGTCAGAGAGATGGTTATTTTACAGTTCGGCAAAAGGGTTGAGAGATGGTTGATTTGATTGAGTATCTGAGTTATTTTAATTGTATTTGTTTGAAAACTACACGGTGACCAATGAATACTGAATTCATATTTATTAATATTGCAGACACTGAAATGCCATCACGTGTTATCCACTAATGGATGGGTTATTACAACCATCAGTATTACAACATTGTATGTTAACGCTGAGACTTCGTTGATCGATGCGTCGACGACCGAAACCTAACAATGCCTGTCCGCTGCATACCTAAAATTAAGGAGACACGAATAACCAATGTTTAACTTTAAAGGTTGTTTTACAATTGTGTAAGATAGAAATATTCGTAAAGGTGACTTATTACAAGAAATTCAAGGTTACTCATGTGATAAATAACTTTACCTTACATTGTAACGTAGATACATGCATGACAAGAAAATTATGCTACAATGTTACGACACCAAAAAGCGGTCTAAAACCACCGCGCGGCGTTCAATGTTCATATTTGAATAAATGAACCTTTGCTAGGGCGAATGTCAT
The DNA here is from genome assembly GCA_038501625.1 of Corbicula japonica. NCBI lineage: Eukaryota > Metazoa > Mollusca > Bivalvia > Venerida > Cyrenidae > Corbicula > Corbicula japonica. The sequence continues at coordinate 22,695 of JAZAYU010001564.1, read as the reverse complement.
TGCTTGACTCTACTAACTAATGATATTTTTACTTGCATTTATGAGTTTTGTCTGCTTTTACATTGACCGTGTATTAATGTACGTCTACTTTCGCGTAAAATTGGTTGCCTTCTCGTAATTTTCTATATATGATAGGTTGCAAACTACAGTCTATTTATAATCATTATACCGTTTGTAAATATGAAATAAATGAACTTTGAAAGCCACCGAACACGACAAATATGAAAATACTGCAGGCTCGGTTTAATTGAGCCTAAGAATGATATGAGCTAAACTTACATCAGCAGTTGCACAATTCATTTTTAGTTGCTGATGACCGTCTATTCTAGTTGAGAGAAGTAGGAGACATTGCTGCAATAAAAAGAGAGAACTATTTTGTAAGGAATCTGCATTCGAAGACTATTGAAAAGTGGTCCTTCCACGTTCACTAACAATTTTAAAGTTATCTGAGTGTTGAAAACAATCAAACCTGTCTTCAAAGTCCACTCAGGGGAAACCCAAACAGTGGCCTTTATAGAAAGGTGTCTTTGTTCACAGGTGAATTTACATCTCTAAATCAATAAGTGGGACATATAAAATGTGGTCTATATCCACATTTGTTCTTTGTTTACAGGTGGTCTTTAGTACAGGTTTGATTGTACATGTGTATCTTAATATTGCCTAAAACATGTTTCAAAATTGATGGTGGCTACTGCGCGATAAATAAACTGAACACAATACAATTACACTCTAGTCTTGGAAATGCAAGGAGGTTATGTTATGTTTGATTCTTTTATCTTAAAGCGTATTGACTTCTATCCAACAACGATGTTTTGGTTGTTTTAACGGGCACAAATAATTAATACTGATAATATATATATATATAATTAAAATATAATTAACACACTCAAGAACTCGCGCACATACATTTTAGTTTCCAAAATAATTTTGCTGTCGACATCAGAACTATCACTGCACGACGGCATAATTAATAATAAAAACATTATGTAGGAAAATGTCTGCAAAATTATTTGACTGCAGATACACGATTTCAAATAAAAAATTTTAGGGAAATGCACGTACCTCTCCAAGTTGGCATTCTTTAGTCACGTTGCATTCCGTAGAGCGGCTCACAAAGTTATCACAATGGTAGCACTTCAAACCTATCATCAATGATCAGTAAGCAAAATTAAAATGAAAAAATAACACCAAAATGATGAAAGTAAAAGTCGCTGAGCATGACACACATTCCCAAAATATTGCAGGCTCAGTTTGATTGAGCCTGTTCATTGGCAGTAATTATAATTGTAATAGAAGTTTAGTTTACTGATTTCGTCCTGAATGGTTTCTGTATTTTAGAACATGAATCAATATGACTACTAAATATGCTTATTTTTTCGTCAACAATCAACATATGAATAGAATGTTAAGACGTTTTTGTTGTTTTATATGGGCATTCCTTGTATCTATGATTGTAAACGTTCAGTATCACGACTGTACATCAGTAATTACTTACGACATTGCCCGCAGAATCTCGGACAGGCAGAACTCGATATTAGAGGATCTTGACAGAGGTGTGGGTTCTTAGCCTGGATGAGTACACATGCCTGTGTATCTATGTCGTCACAGGTCGTGTTGGTTAGTTGACAGTTCACATCTTCCAGCAATACTAAAAACAAAAAGAATGAAATAATATCATTCAATATAACTTATTTAGAAATAAGAATAGAAGCTAATTTAAAACAAATAAAATATTGGTGATTTGTTTATGATAAAATAAAACTCACAATAGCAGGACATTTGTTGTAATGTTGTTATGTAATGTCAGTAAACAATAAAACGACATAGCGTATGAAATTAGGAAGTAACTTGTTAAGAAAGATAATATTCTACAAGCTTGTAATGTATAGGTTTCTTCCCTTGTGATCTAAATGAACACGTCTATTCCTGCATTCTAAGCTACAATAAACATGATATTTTAATGTACCAACAACCTACTTGAAGCTTATTATGTCCGCAAAAGTCAGCATAACTCTAACCACAATAAAAATATCTAATGTTTAGTATGTCGTTTTCAGTTTTCCTTTTAGTTTTCATGGTAGTATAGACATAAAATTATGTCTGTATAACATGATTATTTTTTTCTTTGTCAATGTGAAATTTTGCCGAATTCCCTCAACTCGTTTACGCAAACGTTAATGTATACAATTGTATTAAAAATATATGTTATAAACATAAAAGTGTGAGGTTGAACCTGGTTTAAACCCCCATTGGCAATACCGTGCCAAGGCGATAACATCAAGGATTTTGTTTTTCGTACATTGATTGTGGTGTCTTATTTGAATTGATATTCTTATAAACATACGCTCTCTATTCCTCTCTAGGTTTTCGCCCTTGTAGGGAGGCTGTTACATGTATTTACTTGGTACAGGCACATTTGTCGACGTAATTGGTTTTTTAATGATATTGATTAATCGTTAACTGAGCTCTATGTTTTAAAAATCATCCATAGAATAACAATAATCTTTCGCGCAATCCAACTATAATAACAATAATCTTTCGCGCAATCCAAATTTTTACATATACACTTAACCAAAGTTCTAATTGGTAATCAATTGTATTTGTTTACAATATGCTAGTTTCGTTTCTTCTCTACGTCAAGATAGGTTGTGGAAAGAACTGTTTTGTCTTGAAATGAATTATCTAATGTCTTTTTAATGTTTATTGATTATTTTCTTAAATGAATCCAATACCATTTTCATACACCGGAGGCTCAAAATTAGAACAGTCTTTAATTGAAAGGGAGGTAATTTTAAAATTGATACTTTGAAGGTGATTTATGTAAACAAACGTGCTGTTGATCTATAAGTGTTTATGTTTTTTCTACAAATGAGAGGTCCTATTAAAACAAAACAAGAAATTAAGAGCAAATTTCTGTTTGCTTGACCTTTTTTGCAAAAAATGCATCTTCAGCAAAATTAAGGATAACTCCCGCCAAGCTGTTCCAAAGCCAATTATTACAAGATTTTAGCTTAAGTTTAAGACTGTTGTTGGCATATGATCATAAATAAAGAGTGAATTCAATGTCTTTCTAACAAAAAAGAACTGACAAAAAGTGACCAGTTAGATCTTTGGGTCATTGTATTAAATGATTACGTTGATCACATGCAAGTTGATTTGTTTTTCTTGAATACCTTTTGTATGACGAGATGCTTTGTTTTATAATTCTGAATAAAAACTATTGTTCTATTCTGTTCTGGTAACCGCCGGATTTCGAATTATTCCAAACATTATGTCCTCACGTGGAATTTATAAATTTAATTATTCAGCAATATACTTAAATTTTCAATGACCGACTGAAACTAAGTAAACGTAATTCAACGACACCTTTGTGCGAAATTTATACGTACCAAGAATTTTAAAGTATGATTCATACCGTTCTGGTACTGAAGTGATACAGTCAACAAAAACAAGCAGTTGTAATAGGTACGAATATGCTTCACTGCAAATAACTACAACTACACAACACTAATCCGAAATAATTAACATATAAAGTGATAAAGTCAACAGAAACAAACAGTTGGAAAAGGTGCTAATATGCTTCATCACAAATATCTACAAGTGCAAAACGCTAATCCGAAATAATAAACATATGAAAATGATAAAGTCAACACAAACAAACAGTTGGAAAAGGTGCAAATATGCTTCACCGCAAATAACTACAACTACACGACATGAATCCGAAATAATAAACATAAAAAAGTGATAAAGTCAACACAAACAAACAGTTGGAAAAGGTGCAAATATGCTTCATCACAAATATCTACAACTACAAAATACTAATCCGAAATAATAAACATATGAAAATGATAGAGTCAACACAAGCAAGCAGTTGGAAAGGTAGCGAATATGCTTCACCTTTTACTTTAGAACTACGACTACACAACACTTATCCGAAATAATTAACATATAAAGTGATAAAGTCAACAGAAACAAACAGTTGGAAAAGGTGCTAATATGCTTCATCACAAATATCTACAAGTGCAAAACGCTAATCCGAAATAATAAACATATGAAAATGATAAAGTCAACACAAACAAACAGTTGGAAAAGGTGCAAATATGCTTCATCACAAATATCTACAACTACAAAACACTAACCCGAAATAATAAACATATGAAAATGATAAAGTCAACACAAGCAAGCAGTTGGAAAGGTAGCGAATATGCTTCACCTTTTACTTTAGAACTACGACTACACAACACTTATCCGAAATAATAAAGATATAAAATTGATAAAGTCAACACAAGTAAGCAGTTGGAAAGGTAGCGAATATGCGTTACCTACTTTGGAACTACGACAACACAATACTAATCCAAAACAATAAACGCATAACATCATATGTTAAATGACAAATATAAGCAAACCTATCGCAAGTAGTAAATATAAAAGGTTCATGTCCATTTGTTGTCACTATCAGGTCGAAAACTAAATTATAAAATTTACTTTCATTTAAAGATAAGAAAATTAATAAATGGGTCGCCATAGCTAGTTAAATATAAACCATGCTGTCATAGTTATATTATTTTAGCTATTAAGTAAATTAGAACATAGATAATGCACTTTATATCGTACGCTAACATTTCTGATTTTTCACTCTCAGAATAAATGTGGCAGTCACTGGAAAAAGAACCTTAGAACAGCTGACGTTATTCTTTAAAAGACGTCATAAAAGGTTTAGTGAACGGTAAAATGAACCTATTAACACTTTTTGTTTCTGCAATGAAGTTCTTAGGTAAAGTATTTTAATCCAGTTATACACTTTAACGCATTGACTAAGGATTGTCCCAAAATAAGTAATTTGGAATATATTTATACGTAACGGTTGTCTCGAACGAGATATTCTCTAGTTGACTGATTTCCAAAGAAAGTGGTTGCTTGTTGAAGGGTATCTGAGGGATAACTGGTGTCGAGCACGCACGTTTTGCCACGAGGTGCTGCGAAAAATGGTGCCGTCATATACTTTGTCGTCAACATGGTCAGGCAAACAGAAATTTGTTAATTTCTTGTTCTGTTTTAATAGGACCCCTCATAAGCAGGAAAACATTAAAACCTTATTAATCAACAGCGCATTTGTTTAGTAAATCCCCTTTAAAGTATTCCATTTTAAATTACCTGCCTTTGAATTAAAGACTGTTCTAATTTTGACCCTGCGGTGTAAGTAAATGGTATCGAATTAGTTTAAGAAAATAATCAAGACAGATTAAAAAAGACAATAGATAATTGATTTCAAGACAAAACAGTTCTTTCCACAACCTCTCTTGACATAGGGAAGAAACGAAATTAGCATACTCTGTAAACATATACAATGCATGACCAAGTAGAACTTTGGGTGAGTATTTAGCCGTTATCTTAATTTCATGATTGTCCCAGCCATCATCTTGAAACACAATGATTTTGTACCGTTCAATAGCAAATATTTCACCATTCCTCTCTATAAAGGGAGATGGTTGCAAACCGAACGACAAAACGGTGAAGCAATGATTGTGTCCCTTTAGTGTTACAATAAAACCTAAATTAATGATAATTTGGAAAGATATGTATATTATGATACCTTTTGAATAAATTAAATTTGATACACAAAAAACTCTCTCGAAAATCTCTTGAAAAGCAGTCCAAACTCTTTTCCAATCCTCAAAAGAAATCTTTACTTTAAAGTGTATTTATTAACTTTTCTCTAAGAACATACGCTTTTGCTTCTTTATTGAAATACAAAAAGTTGATTCAATAAAACACTAATTTTCTTATAACAAAGAAATTGACTCTAATACATTATCTAATTTTTTTAACGCAAAGGTGTCGTTTAACGATGCTTATCTTTATGGGATTTCTCAAATGACAGTTTATAGCCTGACTGTAAAACCTCTTTACATGAAATGCTATCATTTGCGCCTATTTCTGCTAAAATGTCATATTTTTCCTTACTCTCTCTCTTTGACAATTCGAGTAAAATTCTAAAAACGTGCTCTTAAATTTCAAACTTTGTTAACATCTGAAGACGTTCCAATTGTTTACTTATCATCTATTTTTCTTTCCTTCTTTTCTGTCTCCGGCCGACGACCGGAAGCCAATAGTTGCTAGTATTTTGACCCTACTATTATTTCGTAGCGACTGGTGTAACAACATGAAAAACAGACATATAAACGCTTTCTTGAATTGCTGTTAACACAACCATGTTGACGACAAAGTATATGACAGAACCATTTTTTCGCAGCTCCTCGTGGGAAAACGTGCGAGCTCGACACCAGTCTTCCCTCAGATATCCATCAACTGGCAACCACTTCCTTTGGAAATCAACCAACTAGAGATCACCCCTTTTGTTCCCGATGATGAGCTTAAGCAATAGATGTCAGAAACGTTCAAGTGTGTATGTTTCTTTTAATATCGTAACACACGGTGATTCCAGGGATTCCATTTGATCCTGTGAACCAAGAAATGCTCATTTTAACCCTTGAGATTTTCAACCAAAAGGTCAAACTTCCTTATTACATATTAGGTAAACACTTGTTTTGATCCTTAAATAGTGCCAGCGGTGCATCATTTTGACCCTTTAATGTCCGGTGTAAGTAGAATCCCTGAATTTGTGAGATAGCATCTTCCGGTACAAGATTTTGCCGAACGCTCAAGAGTACTTGGAACCAATAGCTATACTGATCTCTCCGGGCTCAACAACTGTCGAATGGAACGACAGGTTCGTGTCAACTGTCACTGAAATTCAAACATTTCAATCCAAGTTTTGAGTCGTTTTGAGGAGTAAATATAGTTGACGCAGCTTAAATTTGAGAGATCAATTCATTTTCAAAAATCTTTAATTCAAAGGTTAACAATAAAAGACATGGAATAAAATCAGGAACCGAAACAAAAATCAAACATGATGTTTAGATACTCCTAGGAAAAAAATAAACATATACATGCACAAGGAAATATTATTGTGCACTTACTGTTAATAGTTACCATGGTTACCGGGGGGTAACCAAAATATTCAAAATTTTCTTACACTTGTAACCAAAACTGTCATAAGAGTATGATAATTTCAAGATGCTATTCTCATTCATGGGTTCAATAATAAGTATTAAGATGACTTAGGAACATAAAGAATTAAATTTCGTGTTCATGCATATAAATAAACATTGACTAAATAAGCTTCAATTCGATAAATTACTAGTAACTACTGAGCTACTTATATTCTGTTATATACTGATAAAGTTATCATCAACAGATAGCGCTTTTTTATTTGTAAAAAATCTCTTATCATCTAAATGGCCTATAAGTAAATTACTTACGTATGTCTCCTTTGTTAACCGTCACGTGTAATACTCGGCATACAGACTCACATTCCGGCGGTGGCATTAAGGTCCACGTCTTCGTGCCCGACACCTGAGCTTGCCAAGATGGCCAAGATAGTCTACCTGAAACATGAATAATTATCGGTGTGCATTTATTTTCTTATCCTTTTTAAACGTTTTGGAAATATTTACAATGTCTTTCATTTATGATATTGCATTTAAAACTTACGTGATATATTTTCCAACAACATTTTCGCTTGTTGAAAATTAAGAATCGTACTTTAAAAGGTCTTATTACTTTTAAGTTCTGAAATTTAACGGCACTCATTTTTAAGTTTTGATAGTAAATATCGAAACACTCAAGAGTGCCGTTAGACTTAAGTGTCTGTCGGAAGCTTTTGTATTGTACTACTGTTACAGTACACATCACATGAGGGAACAAGTAATGTCCATTTTGAAGCAACATTCACTTTCCATATAACCCATTCTACTATCCTTAACGAAATCAAATCCAAATGTAGCAAGTTCAATAATTCATGATTGTCCCTTACTAATCATTTTGTTTACTGTAACTTGGTAAGACAATGGAGGTGTAGTATAAAATTAAGAGTGTTTGACAAACACTTACAAATAAGTGAAACGTCAGTCCTGTTGATGTTCTTCTATTTTAGTAAAAATTCTTTATTTTTAAATTTAAATATGTATTGTGTTACTTAATTTTGAAGTTTATTGTCATAACCAGTTTGATACTTAGTTGCATTATTAACATTTATAATTCTGTGTAAGCGGTTTGACAATTTTATTACTGATAAGATGTAGATATCCTTATAGTTGTCACGGTTACGATTGCCCGAGGCAGGTAACTTATCGTAAATTTTAGGGATTTTATAACTATATCAAGACATTCTAATTTTGACTCTACACTAAGAAACATCTAAATTTTAAAAAAGAGCGAAGGAATACCGCTCACAAATAAGGATTACCTTAACTACATTTTATAAATAGTGTTTTATATTTGACATTAATTTGCAAGTGAAAACCTTGCACAGGAATACCTGAAACAAATATTGTGAACATTAATTTATTGTTATTTGACTCTCACCAAATCTACTTGAAACAAAGAAATAAACAAAGAAACTTTACACGTGTTCTTTACTTTGACGGAAACCCGACGAAATTTAAACCTGTTATAATATACCCATGGATGATTTTAGCATAGTGCATCGATAATCCGCAAAATTCATACAACTCGTCAGATTAGAAATTCCGTATCGAACAATGTCCAGCTTTCCGTGTTCTATGTGACGTCAGATACTACGTCCCACGAGGTTGTCGTAATTTTCCGGCACATAACGAACAGCAAAATAGGTAATTTTCGTCGCAGTTTTACAAACGTTACGGTATTTTTACGCCATTCATAAATTTTCTACGCCATTCATAAATTTACTGTCGCGTTACTATTTTTATTTCTGCTATTATGTAAACCATGTTTTTGACTATACTTTTGTTGTTTAGTTTATTTAAATTTGTTTTGCGCGAGAAGGGTATATAATAAAAGGAACATTATGACAGTATGCATTCTGTTTGTGTTATTTCTCGTTGCGTATGTAACCAGTGCATCACGCTCGACCTTCGGTCTCGCGCGATATTGTTTACATACCCAACTCGACAAATACGAACCTACAGAATGCATACTGTTATAATATTCCATATATATATACTATGTTTGTGTCTTACTATTCGCGATTATAACGTTAATTTAACCGTAAAACCAATGACTTGTTTACAAAATGTATAGCTATAATTACATGTAGCGTTTATTATTTATTAAAAAAAACAACAATTTATATAAACTAAAACCGAGTGACATAAACTTGATTTAAATGATCAGTTTAATGACACATTTTTGTTTTTTATTACAGTGGCATCTCTTCTTTGTAGCACGATACATTTGGGGCACGAAATGGGAAATGATGTCTGCGGTGATATTTTGACATTTTAATTTTTTTGCTACCAATCGTTTATTTTGAAAGATCATTCAATTATCTACTGTTTTCTCGTTACTTATAGATACATTTGTACGAGGGTTTGACGCTCATTTTTACTATTTTATTTTTCATTTGTGAACAATTTTGCATTGTCTTCTACCCTCGTGTTAAAATCACCCCACTATTAGGACAACATCTGTCAAGTCACAGAAATGGTCTTAATAGAGGGGTTTCACTGTATTCAGAATTAAGTTATTACGATAATATTAATTATACATGTGTAGCTGCTCCTTGACCTGGCGTACCCATAAACACCCAATCGGCGACCCTAGACTCAATTACTGATGGCAGAAACGATGGTCTCTGATAGTGCTTGCGAAGTTCCTTCCTCAGGGCGGGGTGACAGTTACTCCTGAAAGAGAAACAAAAAGAACAATAGATCGTGTAACGAAAACATTAACTGAAAAGAAAGACAAAGAAAATAATGTTTTACTGTTACAGGAATCGATACTTGTATCGTGTCTTTAAAACTGAATTTCTAATTTTCTATTAAATAAAAATATTTAAAAAATAATTATAATTATACTTGAAAAAATATGTCACGTTTTATAAATAAAAGTATAATTTAAGTTTTGTTGATAAACACAAACATGTATATATATACGGAATCTAAAAGTAGCAAAATTTAATATACACTGAATTTTGTGTCTGCTCCGATAAAATGGTTTTTGATGAACAAGTTCTCAGCATATTGGTATATTAAACGAACTTTGAATCATTTCTAAAACTAGTTTGAATAACATTCTGGTACATGCAGTAAGGCAAAGTCTTGACCGTGGTGGGAATCCCGTTGATTTCCCGTCTATTGAATGTGGTGCCTTTTTATAGAACACTCAAACCTAAACCTGTTTTCTAAAACGTATTCATTCGAAATATTACATGTATGCACTTATTTTCATTTCCCCAGGGAATATCCTAAAATTCATTGGAAATTTTCATTTCCCCATGGAAAATCCTATCAAATAAAAACTCTTGCTCTTCCTCAAATTGGTTGAGTAAGGAGGCTGCTTTTATAAGTTTATATTACTGATTCAACCAAAATTCGCAGGGTGAAAGGTCAGGATTATATGGAGGGTGCAGAACAGTTTCAATGTTGTTCACCTGCAATTAAATGTGTTTACTTGAAACATTTGTCTTTCAAAACTGCAGAAAATGACAAGGTCGATAGACTTACCAACCGATGTGCCATGGGTCGGATCCGTCTTTCCCTAAAGCTCGTTCTTCCGGCATTTTGAATGATTCTTCTAAAGAATTGAATTCAGATTTATAGGGTTGAAACTGGCACTGAAAGAAAACAGCTCGGAGAGCTTTTTTCGGTGCTGCTGAATAGATCTTTGAAAATAAAATTAAAATCGAATTTATTTACGGCAGTCCAGTTTTTGGTTTCTCCTTTGATCAGAGCTGGTACCTTGCTGTAGGCATACTTGGCAAGAAAAAGGCTCGCAGTCATGTTTTCCTGCACTGTTACTTCGGTTAAATTGCTGCAAAAATCACATTTAACCACTGGTCTAAGCATTTCTCTGGTGTAGTCATATTGGATGAAAAGGCAAGCCGATTGTGGCAGTCGTGTAAAATACTTCGCCGATGAATTATGGTATATGTAGGTTAGAAATGCCATAACTATTGCTATACACACTTCTAAAATAAAAATCCGTTTGAGCTTAAAATGACGATTTTCGTTAAGTGTAACCTTTTCTTTTCCCAACGAATTCAAGGATGGATTGACACACGGCGTAAACTGAGATTGTAACTGCAGCACGGTATACTGTATACGTTGTCGAGATAATCCATTTTGTTTTGCTTTTACGGTTATTTCAACGAATTTGTGCACTAATTTTATTTTGTTCTTTTCCAACTGCATGTCTTATGTTTACACACTTTGTTGATTAAAGCAAATCGTATAGAGTTGGTACAATTAGAGTTTGTACATTTTTAAATGACGATATGAAGAGTTTATTTTTCACAGCTTGTTCTCTTTCCTAATTTAAAAGCTTTAAACAATGTTTTAGGAGCGTTAACTAACCTTTAACTAACAAAAATATTAGTCGTAAAAACCATCTGTAAATTCAAAAAAGGTTATCAACATGAAGTTTACAACGCTCTGCAGGCCTGATAATTACCCCTTAGAGTTGATCATTATGCTTATTCTTTGGTTGCACGACTGTGGCAGGGGTTTAAGAGTTTATGAAGGTTTATGGGGAAATCTTTTCTTAAAAGAACCTAGAAGCTCTATTTGATTCTTTTATCCCTGCCATCGTGTTCTTGCTGATTTTACTTAAGGAGCTCTGGTCTCGGTAAGATCATTGAGTACCCGCCCTTTTGGCTTTGTAATGCTATTACATTCTTATGTTTTATATGTTTGTGTGCTTCTGCACGCAACATTTTGGAGCTGATGGGTGGGTTAGAGTTATTTGACCAGGACAACTTGAACTTGTGTATTGATAGGGGAACCTGTTGGGCAAGAATGAGCACCCTAGAACCTGGTTTAAACCCCCAGTGGCAATTTGATTTGCCACTGACTGTTCCAAGGTGGTTACCCCATTTTATTAACCATGCTTTCTCTCTCTTTCTCTCTTTCTCTCTCCCCCTCTCTCTCTCTCTCTCTCTCTCTCTCTCTCTCTCTCTCTCTCTCTCTTGAATGTGTTGGGAGGCTGTTTTTTTCTGAATGTGACAACTCCTTATATGCATATTTCACCTTTTGGTAGACGAGTATTGGTTCCACAAATTAAGAAAACGTTAAGGAATTTTTTGTTTTATTTTTTATTTAAAAAATCAACTGCAATTTAAAATAACTACTGCTAAAAGGTACATGCATGAATTTCTCAACGATAGGGAACATAAAACTTTGCATGGTGTGTACTTGGTACTGAATGATATACCGACGAGAAGTTTTAATTGTTTTATATTTGTTTGATTGTTTCCGTTAGTTTTGCACCTATAAGGTTGTTAATCTTAACGATAAATCATTAAAAAAACAAGATTGTATAATTATAATGTGTTGCAATGTTTTCACTAATATCTGGCATGCACCGATTTTCCCCTTACTTGTAAAGGTTTGTTCATATGATAACCTGTTATGGCATTTGTGAGATTAATGCACCCAAGAACCTGGTTTAAATCCCAATTGGCAATTTGATTTTTGCCACTGACCATTCCAATGCGGTAAGCACTCGGGTTCTCATTTTCGTTAATTGTTTGTGTTCTCTATTTTGAAATTTATCATTTTATAAACCATGCTCTAATTAACGAAAGTAACAACAACACATTGAAAAGAAGACAAAAGATTCGCCAAGAAACCTATCGAATTTCCAAGGATGGTTCTAGCAAAATGATGTGTTTTGTTGCCATTAGTCTTTAAAATTACAATAGGCCTAAACTCAGTCCTCAATCTCGAGATGTACTCGACGAATTGCTAATACTGTATACTTATATGGATTACAATTTGCACGCATCTGGGACCAACTCGTAACAACAAGTTCATTCATAGCATCTCAGTTAGAACTGAAATCCCAGGGTTCTGTAAAACGTTAAAAAAGCTTACTTTGACGGCAAGCGAAAAAACGCCAGACAAATTAACGAAAAACTCGACAGGCGAAATAACGACAAAACGCCAAGCGAAATAGCGAAATAACTCCAGGCGGTATAACGAAATAACGCGAGGCGAAACAACGAAAAGACGTCAAGCGAGAAGAAGAAATAACGAAAACAAACGCCAATCGAAAAAGACGAAATAACAAAATAATGTAATTTTTGCCTAAATGACGAAATTAAGCCAAGCAAAATAACAAAACTACGACTGACAAAACAAGAAAATCGCTATTTTATAGAGTTGATAATGCGTTAGTTTGCATGGCGATTTTCATTATTTCGCGCAAATACAATCATCGTTTTACGTTATTTTCGGCTCTTCGCTTGGTGTTAAATCTATAATGCAGCGAAATAACGAAAAACGAAATGGCATAAATCAGCCGCCATACGTGAAAAACAAGGCCTTACGTTAAAGCTGGCATTAAATACAAATACGGAAAAATAGATCTCAGTTCTACTTTGATAACAAATTCGGGAGAAAAGCGGTAAGCGGTCTGGATAAGTCAGACAAGAGAAGACGCGACCTCTAAATGAGCCTCAGTCTGGTGTCAGGTTTATCTCATCCTATGACGTATAATTATATTACAGCTAAGGTTGAAAAGATACCTAGGTGGAGTAGAAACGAACACTTAGCGGCATTCTACTACTACTGGACCTCATGGGGTAAATGAGATGAACACTTGATCTTATCAATGTGTGAAACATCAGAACCAAAATTTCTTATCAAGAGTGAACATGTGTATTTCCTTCAGTCTATTAGTTCTGGATATTATATTATTTCTAATTAGTTTGTGTCTTTTATTATCGTTAATCAGCATTTAAAGAGTGAAAACAACTGTAAATTTAAATTAAAAGACAATTCAGATCAGTGATTTTGGAATTAATTATTTGACACAAATACCAGCAATTAGAAGAACAGGCAAGAAGAGAGGCCGAGCGGTAATCGACCATGGGAAATGGAAGATACCGTCTCAAGAAGGCCAGCAGACGTATCTGGTACCTCGGGTGATCAGACCGTCTGTGACCCCGCCATGGTTGAGGACAATAGGTCCCGCATGACCGTGGCAAACGCTCAGTCATCTGAGAGTTGGGTCTTGATTCCATTTCGCACGGCTGGCCAACTTGGATATGGCATTGGACATGTCATGACTAACAGGAAACCAACAAGTGAAGAAAACTGGATTCAAAATTTGACATGCAATCACTGACAGCACAGGGCCGAGCATGGGTTCGACCATGGGAAATGGACGATACCCTCTCACAGAAAGCCTTCAGACGTATCTGATACCGCGGGTGATCAGACTGTCTGTGACCTCACAAGTCGAGGACAATAGATTATGCAAGACAGTGTTAAACTCTCCGTCGTCTGAGAGTTGAGTCTTGATTTCGTTTCGGATGTTCGGCGAATATGGCATTGAATAATTACAGGCATATGAGGATGCTAGAACTACTCGATCACGGTCAAGGACAATAGGTCCTACATGACCTGACTATCACTCGTGCTTCTAGTCTTGAGAGCTGAGGTCTGACATTTGACGTTTAATGCCTAGCAAGTCTTCACGGTGTTCTGAGATTCAGTAAAGAAATTTAAATATCTAAAGTCTCTGCGGCATGGCTGAAAGGCCATTTTAGTTGAGAATTTTATCCAAAGACTTTGGCTGTCAGTGTATTTAAATCCTAATGATGGAATCATTTAGGTGTGAAATCCGGCATTCCTAAATGCTAACTTGGTATGGATTAGCTGCCAAATCACAAGGTATGAATGTGATCGTTCTGAGATACAAGAATACGCGCTGGGCAAAGGTAAGTGATTAGCATGTTCTTACCTAGTAAGACATTTTCACCAAGGCCGCAGTGCTCTTGTTTCAAAGGCAGAATAGACATAAGACATTTTCATCCATACAGCAATCCGAAAGGTCCGCTGTCACTGGAGTGTTCAGAACATGCCCGACTGGTTCGGTATGTGCAGTTGTATTTCCAGTGTGGTCTGGAATGTTGATTTCACCAACTTTCAGTTGGTTGCTTGTAACCAGCGAACAACGCTGACAATGGTTGTTTACTACTCTGTATCCAGCGTGTTTTTTGAATGTCTATACTATGACCTGGGGTCCCAGGTTGGTGATGTTCGGCTGTTTGAGACCAGCCTAGCTGCTTTGTAGGTTAACAATGCCGTCCTTTGACCTCCTTTTAGTGCCCTTAAAATGGGAATCAACCACAACAGTCAAATTTATGCGTTATCATGTTCTTGTAAAACTATGTACGAATGAAAAGTTTGTGAGTAGCAAACGTGTCTGCAAAAACATAAAACAACAGTAGAACAATGGTTTGTCTGTAGTTTCGGTAACTTTATCAGACGCGTCAATGACAAGAACAACAGTAGCACAATGTTTCGACTGTTATTCAATTATCAGACAAGTCAATGACAGAAACAACAGTAGCGCAATGTTTCTTTCTGTTATTTGAACTTATTTCAGTTATAAGATGAGTCAATGACAGAAACAACAGTATCAAGATGTTTTGTCTGCAATTTGGGTTATCAGACGAGTCAATGACAGGAACAAAATCAGCACATTTTTGTCTGTAATGTTTGTTTATTAGACAAGTCAATGACAGAAACATCATAAGCACAATGTTTGTCTGTAATTTTGATTAGCAGACGAGTCAATGACAAGAACAACAGTAGCACATTGATCTGCCTGTTATAATTTCGATTATCAGATGAGTCAATAACAGTAACAACAGTAACAAGATGTTTTGTCAGTAATTTCGATTATTAGGCGACTGGTCAGTAATTTCGATTATTAGACGACTGGTCAGTAATTTCGATTTTTAGACGATTTAATGACAGAAACAACAGTAGCAAAATGTTTGTCTGTAATCTTGATTAGCAGATGATTCAATGACAGAAAGAAGATTTTGTCTGTAATTCTGATTATCAGACGAGTCAATGACAGAAACAACAGTAGCACAATGTTTTGTCTGAATTTTCTATTTTCGGACAGGTTAATAAGAACAACAACAGTACCACAGTGTATTTTGTCTGTACTTTCACTTATCAGACCTTGTATTGTTTTCTGTCAAAGCCAGGTGGTTGGCAAAACAGGGAGAGTAGAGTTAAGTTAACTAACACCATTATGGAAACTTACATAATAGCAAATCAGTTATAGTAAAAATACCACATTGCACAACAATGCATTTAAGGAAAGCATCGGTTAAATTTTCCAGAAACAAATAATTGTTTAGAAAGAAAATTTATCAGACCTTTTTAAAAGTTCTAAATTCATTTATAGTACTTCAGGGTGGCAAAAGAAGAACTATGAATCCTGTGACCTTGGATACCCGTGTACCAGCTACGTACACTGTGTATAAATTGACATTATCATTATTTAATAGTTATGCTCTGAATCTTGTCAACTCTGTCAAGAATAAATTATAATGATGAAACAATGGATCGTATGCATACTTTCGTTTGCTAATGATCTTGGGGAAAAAAAAAGGATCAGCAACACCCTCATAATAAAGAAACAAAAAACGAGAAGAGGAGGTACCGAGACTTGTAATATACGTACCTCAAATTAACTTGACAAATAAGTATTTCAAATCCAGCACAGGTTGTTCATGTGCCTGTAATATACGGGATTTAAGCTTCACAGTTAAAGTGCTTTAATACATGTACTGACAGCATGGTGTGGCGGTCAAGTATTAATGTTGTTTGGAAGTATTATATTGGCAATACATTAGTTTTTTCATAACGTTTTTATCGCTTGAAAAATATTGGTTCAATTGATTTCAAGCTTGGATTCACAGTGGAAACATAAAGAATTAAATTATGTTCTTATACTAAAATATTCAACAAAACCTGCCAGCAAACAGTTTGGAGGAGTCTTACTATTACATATTGAATAACATTTTGCAAAAACAAGGTTGATTTATCTTCTTTTTAGAAAGGATCTGTTACTTGATTAACAACTGAGTTGTTTTTTTAATAAAACCATAGGCCAAAGACATGAAAGGTGTTTGGTTAGTTTCAAGAATAGCCTTAAATACACAGCAGATACATTTGGTTAATCAAAGTTTGAAACTTTAAATAGGTATTTTAATATAAAATACCATACATGATGAAGTAACCTCATATATTACCATCTTGGTCGTATATGACATCTAAAATCAATTGTGCTATAACATATCACACATGATTAAGTAATCTTGTTTATTATGATCTTGGTTGTTAGCGACATCATTATAAACAATCTGAACTATGTTGATTCATTGAATGCAGTATTACATTCCACAGACCGTTGTTTTGTTGTTGCTTTTCCGTAAGGATTTTAACTGCAGTAAGCCAGTACCTGTCTTTTACGGAAAATTCCTGACGAGTCTTAAAGAAGTACTTATTTACTTTCATAGACCGACTATGTAACCATTCGAAGGGGGAAAACAACAAAACGCAACAACAGAAAAAGTTTCATGTAGAAATAAATTTAAACAACTGATAACGAAATAAGAAGGAAAGAAAGTTATGCAGTTGTACGTCTTAAATTTTCTAAGAAGTAGAGAATACGTTTTATTGAATTTGGTTTAACCATTGCTTAGTGGGTGAAATGTTAGAGGGGGTGTTCTGGAAACGAGGAACCAGTTATCATGCACTATAATTCACGAGTTAAACGTAATCTCGGAATCAGTTTTAAAAGTTGAACATTGTTGCAAGTGGATTATAGGCAAACAATTATCTTCATACCTATGTGTATATAAATGCATTTTTATGGGAAAGCGATGCCCAGTAGTAAAGTATACATAATAAGAAACTTTCTAGTGGCTTAAGCTGTTTGCATAGCCAGATTAAATAAACTGATATTTATCATTCTGAAGTGTTGCGGTTGGTCTATAAACAAACATCATATGGCCAGGAATTACTCTGTTTATACTAGTGTTGATTACTGGCAGAGATCCTTTGGATGTATATAACTTAGAATTAGGAGCTTGTTTGTTTAAATCAAACCATACCCATCTGTTATATTAGAGGTTCATATTGTACTATAATAGTTTAAGATATGGCACTGTACATAGCAAATACAAGACATTACAGATGTAGATGGGCAGTTAAAAGCTTGCAGTCCATAAGCACATATTTGCAGGTGTTTTAAGATCCCACTAGATGATAGGGAAATGTTTACCACTGTGCTAAGTGCTAAGTCTACATCCTGCAGTGCAGTCAATAATTTTTTCTTAATATGTTTGTAACAGTTGGATGGAAAAGGGCATTTATGTAATGAAGTATTATCACAGGTCATTACTAATGAACTTTCACTTGCATATAGCAATACAACGTTGTATCTAGAAAATGAATTAAACATCATATTAATAAATGGTATGATGTAAGCAATGGGATTGCTTGATAAACAACTCATGGCTGAATATAATCTTAATACAGTCATGGACTCTAAATTCTCATTTACCCCATGAGGTCCAGTAGTAGTAGAATTATAAAATTAAACGAGACTTACCTGTAAGGTGAAGTTCAATTATAATTCTACTGCTACTGGACCTCGGGGTTAATGCCCACCCTAATACTCCCTCCCAAAGAAGTTAATCCATGCCTGTATTACTGTACTCTAAAGACTTATGTTTCACACATTGATAAGATCAAGTGTTCATCTCATTAACCCCGAGGTCCAGTAGCAGTAGAATTATAATTGAACTTCACCTTACAGGTAAGTCTCGTTTAATTTTATAATTATCTCGTATGATTGATACGAAGCAATGGTTTCCCATTAAACGTATCTATTTTTAGATGCGGAAAAACCAAACATAAAGTGTGGAAACCCATATGTTATTTGTCTGTGTGATAAAAGGAAAATCAAAAACTTCAAAGGATAATTATGATATTTAATTATCAAAATACCACAGTCAATTAGAAATAAGGTAAGTATGTGTATATTACAAATTCGAGTCTCTGTTTTGGAGATATTGCCAATACATATATTGATTAAAACAGAAAGGAACACTAAATTAAAAAAATAAGTCGAACTTTATTATATCTGAAATCAGGTCAGGCGATGCCATAATGTAATTGAGATGGGCTATCTTGACAAAACGAAAAAATACGCGTAGTAAAACATTGCAGTTTCCTTTTTCTAAATTAAAATCCTACTTTCGATTTCGAATATTAATTACCATAAATTTCATAAGATTTCATAAGATCATTGTTATCTTGATAAATTTGTCAGTGTAGGACAACGCTTTTTATGTGCTTGATATTATTATTAGAAAAAGTTAAATTTAGAAAAGAAATGAGTAAAAAATAGTAGCGGGTTAACAAGAATTTGGCAGTCACGTGATAATCAAGTACATGTACGTTTAAACATGGTAAAAGCAATACAGTGTCTTACTGTTAATATAGCCACATTCTTTTTACGAGTGTTGATCACAGGATTTAGATTGAATATATTTAATTCGTCCTCATTTGCCATTATTTTATGCTTGGTTATGTAAACAGGGTATCACGTGGCTGTCCACTTATCCTAATCTGTTTATAAAATTACCTTGAAATGAATTTTGTGTTGTAGTTTTTCTGCAGCTATTCAAAACAGTAAAACATTAACCGACTAAGTGGTTGAAATTATATTTTATAATTTAATTTTCAATTTCTACTTGCAATTGGAATCGATATATTTAATTCTCAACTTACTACTTGCAATGGAATCGATCTTATCTAGGCGTACGAATCAGCACTGGAGGTTATAAAGCTGAGATTGGGAAACTAGTCTCAAATCTCAAAAATCTGATTGGCTGAAAGTTAGCTCTTATTCAAATACTACCAGCTATGATTGCCAGTATTTTGAAACAAGTCATGTTTACTATAGTTTATATAGGGAAGTCTATTTACAGGTCTTACACCATGAATCTTGACGGGTTTTCGGTTTGGTGTGTTTTTAATGTTGTTGTTGTTTTTGCGCAGCTTATTTTTAGCAAACTTTTGCTATCTTTATTCTTTTTTCCCAAATGTGATGTATTCATTTTTGTTAGGGTATTTATGCATTGAACTGGTTTCTATGTATCATATTGGTTAATTCCGATTACTTGTCGGGCACACTTCATTTCTAAGATTTAATCAAGCGAAACAAATTGTAACAATGCAACGCACGGGTTGTTGAGTTGCTTTAACTTAAAATACAGCAAACGGATCGAATGACTTAATTATGAATGTTGGTTTTGTAGAATGTCTGACAAATACTATCGGCTAATATGCTTGGTTGTGAACGTTTGCCCGGAACCGTTGCGGGAACTTTTCCTCAAGCTTGCCAAGTCTGACCCATCCAGGCCTTACATTGATCTCCAAGCCTATCTGACGCTAAGACAACATGACATCTTCCAGCTTAAAGGAAAGAGAATAATAAGAGACGATCAGTTTGATTTGATATTCCCACAAGTTGGAAGTCCTGACACATCTGCATGGGACGTTACTTTGCTGGTAATTTTGATTAAAAATCTGTTTCGCGTTCAACCGCTGGAAAACTTTTCTCTGAATGAAATAAGAACTGTACGAAACGATTTACAGCATCTTCCTAATACTTCAACAATTACCGATGCGGATTACGACAACTACTGGGGACGTCTTGACAGTGCAGCGACGTTTTTGGCACGGCAGGTGTCGGGAGCGACATATGAAAGTATTATAGTCGAGAAAATACAAAAAACACGACGTAACAACATGCCTAATCTAGGCGACACACTTCGGTATTTCTACGAAGAAAATATCAAAAGAAATAACAAAGAAACGGTCGAGAAAATGGCAGAAATGTCTGAGCAAATGACTTTAATGCAACAAAATATGAATGAAATGAAAGAAAACGAAAAAAAGATGACGGAGAAAATTCAGAATTTGCAAAGCACAATCAAAAGCTTAGAAAACAAAACCGATTCAGTGGCAGCAAACAGCACACAATCCAAAATCTTGTTGCGAAATGCGACTGTAACAAAGTCAGGGCCAAATGGTATTTATTATTACTGTTTTCTTTAACTTTTTAATTAAAAGAAAGTTAATTGTACAAATTTCCACTGTACATGTTCCTAGCAACGTTTTTTTTCAACCTGAAGTCGTGCCGTCACATCCTAAAATAAGCTTGCAAGGCCTCAATAATTTGAATAAAAAATAAATCCTAATAGGAAACTGTTTTTGAACTAGTCACATAGTACTCAATCAGGCTAAATATTGTTATTTCATCAGTTGTCAAGTTCAGTGTAAAGCTACGATGAGCTCAACCTAAGTACTTTAATTCTGCAATGCTTCAAAGTGATTCCTACATTGGTTTTGGAGGAGTAGTGATCACAAGCAAACGCCATGTAGTCCTGAAGACGGTCATTACGATTGAATACATAAATATATTATTACATAATATTTTCCGGAAAATCAAGTTTATTCCAAACAAAAAATCTGTATAATTGTTACGTTGTTGTTTCAGGTGAAAAGGTGAAGCGATTCAAAACCGTTGATGACATACTGTGTCGACTAATAAGTAAGATTCTAAACAATTACTTGCTGAAAAGTCCTTAATTTTCAAACGAACAAGAATTTTAATAATAGTATGCATTTTTGTATATAAAATGTATGGTGTTTTTTTCTTTCGAAAAGACAAGTTCGGAAAAAATTTCTTGTTAAGAAGTAAATTTTTCTGGATCACAAAATGAGAAGTTTGAGAAAATACAAAATAGATTACATGGAACGCGATGATCAGCATACTTAATTTGTCCACTATAAAGATATGAACATATGGCTTTCGACATTAAACCTCGTTACAGCCCCTAATGCTCCTGCACAAAAGTTTTAGACGCATACACAGATATAATTTATCAAAACAAAATATTTCGACATTAATCTCGAGCGCACACACACGAAGGATGTCTATGTATATTTCCATTTACAGAAAATTTATGTGCAACAATGAAAATCCACCTTCCAGAAAATTTCACACCCCCTACTGAGATTTCTGACATCAGAACAAAACTGCGGGATTCACATCACGTAATAATAGCCGGAAGTAGTAACAGTCTTAATTTGGCAACAGCCTTGTTTATCATTAAAGACATTGAATACGATCAAAATAGGTGTGTGGAGATGACAGATGCATCAGAATGGCGCCATATTGACCCTGAAGACATCGATCTTGTTCTATGTCGTGATCCATTTGGGAAACCTTTATATGACGCGAGGAAAGCCTCCAGTATGGTTGATATCTTCGACAGTATACATCATGCTGTGAGACCAAGAGATGGAAGCAAACACCTTGATTTTATTATTGTCACTGATGTGGACTGCCTTACTGCACTAAAGGCAACCCGGTATTATGACCTGTTAGAAGAGGTTGTCTTGCTATCAACTACGGTAAATCAGCCCGTCGATCTTACGACAGGTAGATATATATTTTAGTTAGTGATCGGTCATGCATAATTATTCTTTTCTATGGACATTTATTTGTTTCGTGTTAAAAAAAAACAACGGTAACAAGGTTTGACGGTCAATGGAATGCGAATACAGTTGCACATGAAAAGCGTGTATATGTATACAGTATAAATTCAATGAACTTTACCTGTCCATTTAAATTGTTCGGTAAAATTTTAATGCAAGAAAATCATAAGTGGTTTTATTGTTTACTTTTATATTCTAAACTAATATTCATCATAAGTAACAATAATTACATTTAAACTCCGTCCTCTACGATGAAGCCTCATTCATC
>JAZAYU010001563.1:2500-28234 GCA_038501625.1 Corbicula japonica | reverse complement strand
TCCCCGACACAAGGATAACTTCACCGTGACCGGATGTTGCAGCTGGCCGACACTGAGCAACAGTTCTCTCCACTCCTGGGATGTCATTGTAATCCACGAGAGTTTAACGGTGATACTGCGTGGTAGCTGACCGACACTGACGAAAAGTCCCTGCCACGCAGCAGACGACATTGTTACGAAGGATAGCTCCACATGTTCTAGATGAGTCATGGCAGGTGATACACGCGGTATGACGTCACCCATATCGATCCCCCAAGCTCGAGATGCTGTAGCTGAGTTAATGTAGGAATGGTTTGTATCATCTCCTGGCAGGATGTCATGTTCTCTAACGTTAATGATGATAGGACCGGTGCTGCACGTAGATCTTGCCACAATATGGCGCTGGCTCTGGCTGTCATCTTCTCCCATGGCAGAACTCGAGCTTCTCCAGACATGCTGGATTCACGTGCAGCTCTCTACATGGTACGATAGAAAGATGCAGCATCTTCAGCTCGTTGAGACGATGTAGGTCCAAGGTGACGTCACAATCACGGTACTGATCCTCGTGGTCCGAGCAGTGTATGAACTTCAGCTTGAGCTGTGTCAGTGTTGTGGTCTGGCTGATATAAGCATAGAGACATTTAAGGTTACTGTGAGTCATGTTAACGTCTAAAGATACAATGATTGTAAGCATGTCAGTCCTGTGAGCGCCGTTATACTGATATCGGACAGAGAGATATACATGCTGATAGTGTCAGACATTTCAATGTACGGGCTGATTCAGTGAGGATGTCAGCCAGCCATACTGGTTCCTTGTCACAGTCTTCTACTCTCAATGTCTCCAGGGAGGTGAACACACCAGGATCCAGCGACTGCATGAACGCTGTTATCTGATCTGGATCTGATAGTTGTAGCGATTTCACGTTACCTTTATTAAAGTTGATAATGATTTTCAAAGTTGTTAAATCTTCTTCTGTTAGGATGTAATCGTGAAGATGGATGGAACAACTATCATTTCCATTTCTCACACTTTCTTGCAAACACTGGACCTGCATGGACTGGTAAGATTCCATTGTACTCTCTGCGTCATAATTAACCGGGTCATCACCACCAATATCCATGTATGTTCTATATGGACGCGTTACCTCGTCAAGGTCAACGATCGTCTGCAGCTCACCGGAAATACATGTATATACTTCCGGGTTAATACCACATACAAAAACAAATACATTGGACATTTCTAATATGCCTGAAAGAGAGGAACAAACATTAAGAATGGTTGATTTTACAGATTCGTTTTGCCATTCAGACGTTATATAAATAGCAGAGAAGAATTCATGTACAGACTTGTGCTGAAAGAAAACATGATATCGTTTTACTGCGATTATGCTGCTGTCCTTGGTTTGACACAAAAGTCCAACTTTTAAACAGAACTCGATTTCTTGCTCGGTCATGTACTGGTTGACAATTCTTCTATCAAATATCAAAGATGATTCTTTGTTTTCGCTAAATAAAGTGTAAAAAGCCAATTTCCCAAGCTTCAATAATAGGATGTAATAACGTTTACATGTCTCGTTCTCGTTCATACAGTTCGGGACTAACGCGTTATCGTTTGTCTGTACTTGAATATCCGGCAAATCTGGTTTCTTCAGGCCACGTACAAGTGAAAATTCAGTAATGTTACTGTAAATTTCACATTTAGATTTACCAATGGGAAGACCACCAAAGAACACACACATAAGCTGAAGCAAAATGTACGGATTGTAAATAATATCCCCGATTTCCACTGACTTCGCTGCTTTATCGAAAGCTTCAATTCTTTTCCCTGCCCGGTTTAAGTTTCTTTCATTGAGTATTCGGATTGCATTCGTTTCCAGCTTATCTCGTGTACGCCTATCTAGCTCGGAAATTTCAATATGCCGATCAATATTATGTTCGGACAGCCCTATGGTTCCCAGCTTCCAGGGTCTGGACGTGGTGAGCACCGTGCAACTGTCAGGATGGTTGTTGTGGGGTACTGACGGTGTTCTTCTACATTTATCCGGGTGGGCCCACTCGTCGAGCCCATCTAAAAGTATAAGGCATGTTTTGTCGTGTAATAACCTTTGTAAGAATTCTTTCGTGTACAGTGTGTTCCTTGACAAATTGTTTGACAACATTTGAATTATCAAATCGTCGAGATTGCACAGCGGTTCACTTTGATAGTCCCTTAAATGAAGCAGAAACAGAAAGTCAAAGTATCTCATCGCGGCTAACTCATCACCTTTATATTTCTTTGTTAATGACGTCAGAGGTGAGTGACTTTGGCACCAGGTCATGGTAAGTTTCTGTGATAGCGAGGTCTTCCCGAATCCAGCGTCAGCCGTTATATATATCTTTCTATATCGAACGTTCTTGTCGCTGAGAAATAGTTGACTGACGCTTGTTTCCTGCTTTCCTTGTGCATCCGACCTCTGCTCTCCTGTTTGTGTATTCTTACCCAGTCCAAAACTTAAAGGCTTGTCATAGGCCCACATAGGAGGTAGGACGTACAACTCCTCGATAGGAACTTTATGTTCATCAACCAGAGGCGCAGCCGGAATCATGGACTCGTTCTCCCGGTAATACGTCATGAGGTCTTCTTTAAGATCTGTAAATGAAAAAAGCATTTATAACTGTTGTGTCATTTAATTTCGCGGTGACAAATTTTCGCGCGGAAGGCTCAAACAGTTTGTCGCGGACTTTGTACACAATAATACATGATTGTTGTGATTTGAATTCGTACACTAGCTCTAGCGCAAAATACGTGAACATTAATCCCGCACGGAATCACGCTCATATTGAAAGCAAAATTACAGCATTAAATATCAGGTGAGCCGCTTAAAGGTAACTGCATTAACTGCTTTTCTTAATGCCTAAATTTTGGTAATATTAGAGATTACTGAGATTATATTATAAACTATCAATGATATAATCGCAACTTTAACACCATATATTTTAAATAGAGATGTATTTTAACAATGTGATAAAAATGATCTGAAAACCGCTACGCTATCATGTTGTTAGATCTACTTTAGTAAGATTGACATTTTAACATTACAAATAAAATTAAGTAGTTTGAGGTTAAAAATGAACAATCTCTTCTTTTCTCGGCAAATATATCTGATCACCAGTTTCAAATCAAATAACGTTCAGCATGTCTTACACAATTTGCTAATTATTTAACATAAAGTTTTTTAATGTACAAATGCCGCATCGCTTGACTGATAAAGCACTCGAGAATACAATACTGCCACAGATGGACAGACCCAGATCAAATTTCACATTCTTGTGTACACTGTTCTCTCATTGATTTGCAATATCTAAAACCAAACAGAAAAATGTGTGTATACTCCAATGATTTAGTGCTGTTTTATCACCCGGACGCGAAACCATAGACTGGCTCCCGTCCCTATGTTCTGTTAGTCTCATAGTCTCATGTCACTTATACAATAATCATCAATACCTCCAAGAAAAGCAACTCCTGCAGGTACCTTACGGATATGCATTTTACTTCCCTTATCTTCCAGAACATAGGTGGTTCAGCTTATCAGTAAAAATGGAAAATGAAATGAATAAAAAAAGGAGTTAATAAGTATTTCAGTGTTTTCTTTAATAAACCATCTAGCTGGTGCCAGGCTAGGCCCGGGGTTTTATTTCTGATTTTTAGATTTGGTGGCCATGCATGGATCGTGAAGCAGAGCACACTCAAATTGCCGTGATTATTCCAGGTAAATGTTTTGAATACAGTGAAACCTTGCTATTAAGGCCGTCTCTGGGACTGGGTACAAGTGGTCTTTGTAGTGGTGTGGTTTTAATTTCGGACAGAAAATAGTGCAAACTGTGGCCATTGAAACAATGGCCTTATTTTTGTTGTGGTCTTTCAGGGTGGACATTAAAAGGGGTTTTACAGTACGATATTCTGAGCAAGTGTGATGATAATCAGATGAATTATCTTTGGATCTCTCTCATTAAAACGCCAGTGAGGTCTAATGGAACTATTTTGAAACTTGATCAGTAATGTTAACGTGTTTACAAATGTCTGTCAAACTGAATAGAACTAAACACGTTTGTAAGTTCCATCGCGATCGCTCTTAATGCCAAGTGTAAACACATACATAGAACGAACTCTCTCTTGTTTTGTCGTGTAAACATCCCCTTAGTTAAAAATTATGTGAGCTGCTACATAGAAACTTCCGTTTTGGTAAAAAGTGACATCATCGCAAAAGATGACATCAACGTGAGCACACTAGATTAATGACGTAGTTCTTTAATAAGAATCGCAAATGATCTGAGATTTTGGAGAATAAATGTTATTTACATTACCAAAGTAACAAATAACAAACAAAATTATCTGTAATAAAATGACAAACAAACTGAAAAATCTATGAAATACTACAGTCCGAGTGAAAGTATACTTTTACCTTAATTTGTCGAAAAAAGTTCTACTGATACAAACCGGGTATATTTAAAATATGTTTTACACTTGTATTACACCGGCAATGCTTACGAGTTTACGTTTGGGTAACATCTATAGTAACTGATTATAAGAATAACATTATTAATACAGTAGTAGCCGCCGACTTGCTGGCCCAAAGACCGTAAATATGTTTTAATGTCGTACTGTTCGATAACATGAGGGTTACTTCTATAAAATGAAAACATTGGTAAATCTACTGAAAGAAATCGTTCAATGCAGAAGCCATCTTCACGTTTAAACAAAAGTCTTCATGTTTAGGAAACTTACATCAGTTGTGACTCCATAATATCTACGGTATAAAACTTAATTCAATGTTGTAAAATTTCGAATATAACGATTTAGTTTTATTCATGTTCGTCTTACAATATCTTTCCGTTTTCGGATCGGTTATCACAAATTCTTTCTTAATAGAATCTTTTTGCAAAGTTTGTTTTCCCGTCTTTGCGAGTAAAATTAGTGTTGTGCTTTATCTACCTGGCATAATAAGAATTAAGGTACAATTTTCATTCAGTAAAAATTGCCATACATTGTGTATGGTATAGTATCCGTTCGTACATACATGTATCACGTGCACACTGTAGAACGTAATGCTTATACAGCCGAGCGTCTTTTGACGGCCAATCAGCGGAAAATTAAAGCAAGTAACAATGTTTCGATCAGTTTTCACATTGAAAATTAGATCACGAAATTTGATTCACATATTTGTGCATGGCATTTGTCCTATAATGCCTGAATTTAGTCCGGACTGATACATGTATAGGCCTATGTGCAAAATGTTGTTTATTTGATTATTTAAAATTGAGATTTGTTTAGACAACTGAAGGTGTGAAATAGTTTGCATACATGTGACTAAAAGATTCTACTCAGGTGATATTTATCAGTCCCAATACCACAGTTACTGTTATTACACAGCTGAATGGATTTCGCGGATGAAAATATTGTTTTAACAAAATTAAAAAATTGTCAATTTCGTTTGATCGTATCAACACCTTTTTGTCACATTATAACAGCTAGTCGGGATTTTTACTGCGTGAGCTCTGTGTTGACTTCAGAAATTACTGTAACAGGACAAATAATTGCGACAGATTAAATGACAGAATGACACATGCTAAATGATTGAAGCACTGTTTCCTACTTTTGTTTTCCGCCGCTCGCCCGAAGAACGACACATGGCTGTATAAACAACACCTGTACGATTTTGCTTTTAAGGTAGACTCAAGTTTTCATTTATGTATGTCGGATGTGAATTGGAAATGGTTTTTCAAGTAAACTGGAGCTTGTCATACATGTTTTTGTCATACGTGTTGATTAAGCTGGATTTAATGCTTTATAATTTTTATAGCGGGATGGTATTGTTGTCTTTACGTTTTCGCTTTGTGTGCAGTATCAACTAAATAAGCTTTTTCACAAATGTTATCAAAACACGAAAATGAAATTTTTTTTTATTTTTACGAAATGGAACTTCTTACCTTTGAAAAGAACGTCGTCCGTTTCTTTGACAGATTGCTTAACATTTTTTATTTGTTGTTCGGCTTCCTGCTGAATGGCTTTGATCGCTGTATCTCTCGCTTCTATGATCTCCCCCAAACATGCCACCGATACTTCCTTGACTTTGGCTAGATGGTCCAGTATAGACTGAATAGCTTCTTGTTGCTGCTCGCTGATACGTTTACTGATATCTTCGTCCAAGACTTTAGTTATATCACCCGCTGTGATAACCAAGGTGTTATTCTTCAGCTGAAGCAAACATTAAATGATACATTGTATAAGCCGGAAAAAACAAGCACTAGTCTTGCTGTGACACTTAATATTCCAAAGTTTAAATACGGTTTGAAGGATATTATCAGTTTTTAATGTATTTCTGTATTTCATCTGTTTTCGGTTGTTACTGGCGTTAGTGTTTTTGTTTTCAGATGGGGCTACCATTTTAGTATTTTCACTTGAAACCTGTTTAACCACCAGATGACTCAAATACTCTGTTCGCAAATGACGTAATTTGTCTGTTTTAATGGATAAAATAAGTGCCGTTTGCAAACATAGGTGATACATATATTATTATTTTTATTTTCAAACATGCATCATCGAGTCGTATGCTTATGAATATGATAATGCAAACAATCTGGATTTATTAGGAGGTAATTAAAGGTACTGAACATCCTGAATGTAATAGACGAAAACGCTATTAAATATGTGTTTACAAATTATATCAACTTTTCCAGCGGACGAAATTCACACAAAAGGCACATGTGACATCTTCGCGTGAGCATAAATTCGCGAACTTGTTTTATTCTAATAATAAAATCTTATTGTTAAATATATCTGGAGGTGAAATTTGCGCATTTGCCCTGGCCTTTAATACGCAAATATATAACTGGTGCGAATTTTAATTATACCACAGTATATAATGTGAATAACTATTTTTTTCAAGCTTGGAGCGTGGTAAAGTCACCAAAATCTTTCGTTTATTTCCGTCGATTTCTGACAATGTTGACTTATATTATACAATTATTTGTCCGTAAAATGGAAGAATGTTCATAGAATCATTGTGTTTGAAACATTCCGATTTGCTTTGTACTATTTTACTCGAACGGTTTTTCCCTAAATTACAAATGCGTGCGTGCGTATTTGTTCCTGTGTGCGTGCAAACATTTTGAACTGTGGTGAAAATAATCGTGACATACGTGGTTCAGCTTGATGACCGCATCTTTTGCGTGCTGGTCATGCAGAAGGAACTTTGTATCCTGAAGAAGATCCTGTAGACCGTCGATAATCTGTGCTAACTCAACATCGGACAGCTCATAACTCGCTGAGTGACGAACTTTGTCGTTTATCATGTCACGGACCTGTTTTAGGGAGTAAATATAATTGTTACATTTGACGAATGATCAAGAGTACGTCTTACACTCGGCATACCTTTATGCCTTATCAAAAATATATGTGGGAACTGCGCTATTGATTTACTTACGACCTAAAAAGGGGAGATAATGTAATGATTAATAAACCTTACGATTAAAATCGGGCTATTGTTAATATCTTTCCTTTCCGGAAATGTTTAATTACTCACTAGGCAAATGTTAATTAATGAATGTTAAAGTCTTAACTGTCAACAAACTACAGACAAAGAAGCTATGTTATCAGAATGCTGTTATATTTTAAATTTCAGTAAAAGGGAGAAATTGTTGGTTTATAACACACGACGTCGTCAAAGCTACACGACAACCCCTTATTCCGTTATCCCGAGTGCTAACAGTGTATACATTAATACAGATTAACCTGAATATTCCATTATCCCGAGTGCTAACAGTGTATTCATTACTTCAGATCAACCTGAATATTCATGCTGTCTGATCTGGATCTACATTGTTCGCTTTAAGATTTAATAGATTATTTCTAAACACGAAGGAAACATTGTAAATCCAGATCGGACTACACAGCACGGGTTTGCAGTCTTATCAAGATCTTCACACATGAGATGACGAGTAAAGGGTTCATTTTTAAATAGATTTCGATTATCAAAGATAAAACAATGTAATATGAAAATTTACCTTAGAACAAATATTGGGTGCCATATTTAACTGCGCAGCCAGTTTGTTCTGAAATCTCGTGTTGTTAATTACAATCCCAAGCGTACCATTAAAGTCAATCTCGACAAGAGACGTCTTGTTACAGTAGCCTTTCGGAGGTAAATAGCATTTTGCTATCTCGAATGGATCCGAGCACCATCTCGTAGCATCTGTTATTTCCCAGGTAGGTCCATGAAACCTATGGTGATTGAGTATTGCATCTTTTATATGGTGGCAAATGTTTTTAGGACACTTTTGGTTTGGAGTTTTGTTTAGCACAGATGGGTCGTGTACTTTACATGGTCTTTTCCTGCCACAGAACTCTTGTGTTGGACACTTTAACACATTAGCTGTCGTGCAAGAACTGCATGTCGTACCAGACGGTATCGCATTCTGTATGAAGATAGATTGTAGCAAGTCTCTCTGGAAGTCAGAGATCTCGTTTTGAACGAACTCTGTTAACCCTTCTCTGGCAAAAAGGACCGCCAACGCTCCTTTAAGCCAGTTGGTAAAGGGTTTCTTTGCTAATTCTGGGTCGAGTGCAGTTGCCATGGATTTTCTAGTCAATTATGTCGTGTAAGCGCTTGGTACTTCCCTTGTCCGAGGCCCTATAATTGCAAAACATGTTTGTTACTGATTACGGATAAGTAGACAGTCGCGTGATGCACTGTTAATAAAACACTCATGATCCTATTGCAGATATTGGCGTGTTGAATATATTCCCATGAAATGAACATAAAAGATAAACGATATTTCAATATTACTTCACTTCCACCCGCCTGTATACACGCTTGGTAACCGCCATACAGAAAAGTTTCGCTTAACCCAGTGTTAGAAGGATAGTTAGTTGATAGAGATCGGGACAGAAAGAAAATGTGCTGTTTCATGAGATAATTGAAAAATAAAGAACTGTAAATTTATCTTGTCAGTAAGGCTGGTTGTATTGTTTCATAAAGTTGGCAGTTGGCGGAGAGAGACGGACAGTGCGCATTAAGCATAAGTAGTAGTCGGGTTGAAAATAAGGCAAACTGTACAATTATATACTCGAATATTTCCATTATCCATTGAAAAGTTTCTAGGAAAATCCCATTTATCCCTAATAATATCGGTGCCTCACAAAAAAGTGCGTTTATTAAAATGGATGAAAATGGAACTTTGAAGACCCCCAAACACGACAAATATGAAAATATTGCAGGCTCGGTTTGATTGAGCCTGTTCATTGGCTGTAATGGAAATGCTTTTTACTGCCACGCCGCCTAGCCCCGCAACTCAATATTTACACCAATAAACAGTACAATTTTGATCCATCCCAAACGATGGTATGCATATTAAAGAAAATACTCATATTCCTAGCAGCTTCCTTTACAAAAAATGTTAATATATTTTTAAATAAGCATTATAATTATGTAGTTTTCTGTAGAAACCGTTGTGGTGTAGTACTTTTCAGGCTTTTCACTTATCTGACGGAAAATTCGTATGGGTATCAGCGTAAGGATATGACATCACTATTTACTTATCGCAAACGATTATGTATTCGATCGTAATAACACGAAATCCTCCAATCTTCTAATATACTCGTGATCTTCCATTATCCGCGGTTTCTATTATCCGGATACCTACCGTGGTAAAATTATCGCTAACGTACTATACCAATTACTTGTATGTTTAAATGTCGCCATATTGATGATATTCCAAAACAAAATTATCGATTACAAACTATACATATTTATATATGTTTTGAAGGACGAAATAGTGACAACAGAGATCTGTTCTAAGGCTTAGCATGATATACAAAAGGGTTGTACTGGAAACATATATGGATATATTTAAAAGTTGTCGCGTTTTGTACGATTAACATGCTTGAAACCTCAATATTAGATGTCACATGCAACCACTGATAAACACTAACATTTCATCGTCGTAATCGAATTGGCGTTGTATTGTGTTGGTAGAGTATATTCTTTCGGGGTTTTGAATACCTCAATAATTGATCCAAAACGCTCTTAACAAAGATAAAGTACTGAAGCTCTCAAACGATTGTTATGAGTGTAACATGATACTTTTAAAAGCATTCCACCTTCTATTCATTTAATGCATAATACAAATTGTTAAATCTAGTTTGGAATGCTATAAATAACGAGGACAATTTTCAAATGTATTTCAATACTTCATAAAAGCAGCTTTGTCAGTGATATATTAAACTGGTCTCTGTCGGTAAACCTTGCCTGGATACAGCTAGGTATATAAACTCAGCACCAAACCTCGTAGGTTTAACGCACCTCGGTAAACCAGCTCTACCGCCGAACCTTGCCTGGATACAGCTAGGTATATAAACTCAGCACCAAACCTCGTAGGTTTAACGCACCTCGGTAAACCAGCTCTACCGCTGAACCTTGCCTGGATACAGCTAGGTATATAAACTCAGCACCAAACCTCGTAGGTTTTACGCACCTCGGTAAACCAGCTCTACCGCCGAACCTTGCCTGGATACAGCTAGGTATATAAACTCAGCACCAAACCTCGTAGGTTTTATCGTACCTCGGTAAACCAGCTCTACCGCTGAACCTAGCCTGGATACAGCTAGGTATATAAACTCAGCACCAAACCTCTTAGGTTTAACGCACCTCGGTAAACCAGCTCTACCGCTGAACCTTGCCTGGATACAGCTAGGTATATAAACTCAGCACCAAACCTCATGGGTTTAACGCACCTCGGTAAACCAGCTCTACCGCTGAACCTTGCCTGGATACAGCTAGGTATATAAACTCAGCACCAAACCTCGTAGGTTTAACGCACCTCGGTAAACCAGCTCTACCGCTGAACCTTGCCTGGATACAGCTAGGTATATAAACTCAGCACCAAACCTCGTAGGTTTAACGCACCTCGGTAAACCAGCTCTACCGCTGAACCTTGCCTGGATACAGCTAGGTATATAAACTCAGCACCAAACCTCGTAGGTTTAACGCACCTCGGTAAACCAGCTCTACCGCTGAACCTTGCCTGGATACAGCTAGGTATATAAACTCAGCACCAAACCTCGTAGGTTTAACGCACCTCGGTAAACCAGCTCTACCGCTGAACCTTGCCTGGATACAGCTAGGTATATAAACTCAGCACCAAACCTCGTAGGTTTAACGCACCTCGGTAAACCAGCTCTACCGCTGAACCTTGCCTGGATACAGCTAGGTATATAAACTCAGCACCAAACCTCGTGGGTTTAACGCACCTCGGTAAACCAGCTCTACCGCTGAACCTTGCGGGTTTTCGGATGACTGGATATAGCTAGATAAATTTTACTAAGCGGCTGAACCTCGCAGGGTTATCATACTCTGGACTCTCGGCAATGACTAAAAGGGTAAAATATGCATATCAGGAATCGGCAAGTGGTTGAATCTCGCGGGTTATTGCATGTATAAATATTGCTGGATAAATCGGCTCTAATCTCAGGTTATCGTGTATCCGACTACATATAGGTAAACTGGCTTAGCGCTGAACCTCGCAGGTTCTCGTGTATACGACTACATATAGGTAAACCGGCTTAGCGCTGAATCTCACGGGTAATCGTTTCTCTTCATAAAGTTGGTTAATTCGGATCAGGGTAGATGTCGCGAGTTATCGTACTCTGCATACAACTTGGTACATCAGCTATGACACTGAACCACGCCGGAGACGGCTGTGTAAATCTTCTCTGGAAATAGCCCGGTAAATTTTACTCTTGGGCATTGTGGCTCGTTTTTACGTGTATGGATATAGCTGGGTAAACTGGCTCTGCAACTGAACTTTAAAGGTTTTCGAATATTTGGATAAATTTGGGAAAATCGGCACCACGCCTGAACCCCGTTAATTATCGTACTCCGAATACAACTGGACAAATAACCTCTGCACTTAAACCTCGGTAGTTATCGTGAGTCAAGGCAGGCTGCCACTTATGCGATATATCGCAGGATATTGCGTGGGTAAATCTGCTCTGCCGCAGAACCTCGCGTTGTATCATGTTTCTGACTACAGCTAGGCAAGTTGTCTGTGCGGCTTGACCTCGCGTGTTTCTATGTGTTATCGTGTGTAAGAATATAGCTGGGTAAATCGGATCTGCAGCTGAACATCGCGGGTTATCGTGTATCGGACTACTGTATCATTATATTTCGCAGTGGTTTAATTTTCGCGTATTTCGCGCTAGGGTACATGCGAGAAATCAAACCCTAAATAAATCAAACCATGAATCGGAAGTGGAACTGAACCTCGAGGATTATTAAAATAGTAAACACCCATATCTCCATTATAAAACAAATACAGTTTTACTTACCGATATAATTAAATTCCGTGCGAGATAAAACACTTCTTTCAACTCAAACAAAAGTACTATATGAAAACTTTCCAAAAGAGTTCTGATTGAAATATTCCGTCAATTGCATTATTGTAAAATATATCACCAATGTACTTATAGTTAGTTTTATTGATAACTAGACAGTCAGGTGATATCATGATTATAGAAAAATAATGCTGTTACACAAATTATGGTTGGTTTCCAGTTTGCTTTTTTTCATATGTAATCATCGGAGTGTTAAAATTTGTAAAACTAATTTGATAATTTGCCGTCTGTTTCACTTGACTGTTTACATACCGATAGCTTACTATAATAGCTGAAACTGTAAATGTTTATTACTTTTGGCCGTTCTATATTTAAACTGTTCAAAGTCACCTATTTATTTATTATTTACTCCTTGTACATGTACGTATATTTCCACTGTTTGCGTTGATAGTTTTCATCCATTCACGAGCGCGTTAGTTGTATTTTAAAGCAGACAAACTGCGCATGCTTTACTGAAACCCCCGTAACGAAGCAAATATTTACGACATTGAATAGGTAGCCAAGTGCTTAATAGACACGTACGCGGCCTTTTGTTTACTTTTCTTTTCAACAAGCAAACCTCAATGCAAGTATGCAATTCGATTCAAAAGCATGAAACAAATATGTTACGAAAATTTTTAAGGTTTTAATGGAATATGAGAAGTATAACCATGTCGGAATGACAAAGAAATTTAAAGGCAGTCGCTACAGTTTTATCAAAATTTTCCCAATAATAGATTTCCAATTCAAACTTTGTCTATGTCAAGAACATGATGTTATACAATGAAAAACCAAATAAAAATGGGACCTTACCGGGATTACTTTCTTTTTATTAGATACCGAAGATGTCACATTTTGAACAATTTTACGATTTTCATAGACTTCTTTGTCGGCATAAAATCATATAATGCATCACAAGAATATCATAAATTATTCTATTTTTATGTTAAAAATCATTCTAAATTACAAATAAATTGCTAATTATTGCAATACAAATAATGAAACACATATAAAAATATAATTACTAATTTACTACAAAGAATTTATCGTCAAATCTTTTCATTCTAAGGGATGTTTTTAAGTTTACTTAAATTTAACATAATATAATTTCACCATATACTACCATTATATTCACAAATGTATAACAAACATGGGGGGTAATTATGTATAAACAAAAAGACTTAAAGGTATATATAGTGTACATCATTTATATTTACTGTGGTATCTTTTTATTTAGCGATTACTTAATTTTCGCGTATTTCGCGCTCGGACCAGTGCGCGAATTTAAAACCTAAGCCAAAATTTAACCAATAATCCACATATCCGAAACGAGCTATGTCCGAATAAGTCATGTCTTGGACCGTGAACTGTGTTTTATACATTGATAAAACCCAGATTGGACCGTGAACTGTGTTTTATACATTGCATTTAGACGGTGGTACAGTAGTTAAATACTCGTTAAAAAACTGTAGCGAACGCCTTTAAATCGTTCGCATCTAACGGTTTAAAATAAAATGCGTCAAACTTGATTTACACCAGTGGAAATTGTACATTAGATGGACAGAGGGACCTAACCTCCTCCCTAGATTAAGCCAAAGAATAACTGTATTTTCGTCCCCGGATACTTCACTTAATCAAAAAAAACTGGCATACATGTAGCTGAACACTAGCTTAATTAACGCCCGGTAATCACGTCCTGAGTCTCCTAAAATGCTTATTGCCCTTTGATTATAAAAGTTCTAGTCAATCTAATTTGAAATATCATCTTGAACATTGTTTAGCCGATAAGTGGGTTGGAGTTTTTTCACCAAGACAACTTGTACTTGTTTTGTGATATGAAAACCTGTTAGGGCAACTGTGAGGTTGGTGCACCCTAGAACCTGGTTTAAACCCCCCAGTGGCAATTTGATTTGCCACTGACCGTTCCAAGGCGGTAACCCCTCGGGTTCTCATTTTTGTTTATTGTTAGTGGTGTCTTTTTTGAAACTGATCATTTTATTAACCATGCTCTCTCCCCCTCTCTTCTTAACTGTTTGGGGAGGCTGTTTTTTTCTGAATGTGGCGATTCCTGATATACATATGTCACCTTTCCATATATTTAATACAATGTGTTGAAATTGTAAATACGTTCTTTGTTCCGGTGACAAGTTCATACTGTGCTAGCAGATTCAAGATATTTAGATACAACGTTAATACGTTCTTTGTTGCGGTGACATGTTCATTACCCTGCTGATTCAAGATACTTAGATACAACGTAAACGCGTTCTTTGTTCCAGTTACATGTTCATACAGTGATTGCTGATTCAAGATACTTAGATACAACGTTAACGCGTTCTTTGTTCCAGTTACATGTTCATACAGTGATTGCTGATTCAAGATACTTAGATACAACGTTAATACGTTCTTTGTTCCAGTTACATGTTCATACAGTGATTGCTGATTCAAGATACTTAGATACAACGTTAATACGTTCTTTGTTCCAGTTACATGTTCATACAGTGATTGCTGATTGAAGATACTTAGATACAACGTTAATGCGGTCTTTGTTGCAATGACATGATCATACAGTGATAGCTGATTCAAGATACTTAGATACAACGTTAATACGTTCTTTGTTGCAATGACATGATCATACAGTGATTGCTGATTGAAGATACTGAGATACAACGTTAATGCGGTCTTTGTTGCAATGACATGATCATACAGTGATTGTTAATTGAAGATACTTAGATACAACTTACATACAATCCTTGTTTCAGTGGCATGCTCATACAATAATTCAGACATGATTTTATGAATAACAGAAAAAGTTGAAATATTGCCGGGGGTCTGGGGTAAATGGTGCAAACTCCTGCATTCTGGGACTCTTCTTGGACAATTTTTACTCTAAAAAAACATTTTTAAGCTGAGTGTTTCCTTATTAATGCTCATAACTAGATATTTATTAAATATTGTGATATTCCATTACAAATGTTCACCCCAAGAGGTATATGGGACGCTTTGATGTTCAATAACACCATTATCATTTACAAAATAGCCTAACCCATTGTTTTCAAACATGGGAACTGGCGTTACATTTCTGTATATAGCTTAATCTGCAAAGAAACCATACAGATAGGCAAATCTTTTGGACATTTCAAGAGTCATTGGTGGTTAAAGAATTGCATAAAAGAACAAATATACACATTGTTAAATCAATTATTCACTTACTAATAGATGTTTTAGCTTTAGATCTGTCAACCCTTTTGAGTTTGTTTACAGACTCTGGGAAAGTTTTGCTTTTTTTTGGCAGCATTGGAGAAAAGTTCCTTTGCCTTTCTCTTTGCCAACACTATTTGTTGATCCCCCCCCCCCCTTAATTGATATCTTTCGAACAAAGTTCACAACTCCCCAGTCCTCTTACATTAATTTTTCGGATAAAACGTTTGACTGGCTCGTCAGTCACTTTCCGTTCTAGCCACTCCCATTCCCAAGTGTTTTCCAAACCTTTATCGATGTCCTTTATATTTATATTTCCAACATCTCTTCCAGCAACAACTTTACCAGCCATGCTGGAGTACAGCCGTAGCACAATGTAAAAACACAGATTGATTAGGAAAAAATGTTTTTCTTCATACTCTTCACATTTTTAATATTTATTGTTATTGTCATCATTTTCCGGAAAAACAAGCAATTGCTATATGAAATCTCAGGACAACAATTTAATTGGCATCGACTAAGACCGTTTTTGTTATTGATCGAATAGACATTTCTTAGTATTAATTTATATATAAACTAAATTTAACTGAATTAACGAATCACGTAAAATTGTAAACCCTTTACTCCATATCTACGCATTTTATTGCGTGTGCAAACAGTGTAGATCCAGATCGTGCCTTCTTATCAGGATCTGTACTATTCGCTCTTTGATCAGAAATAACCTAATACATGTAAATCAAAACGAGAACAGATCTCGAGTAGATACTGAATATATACCGATGTGTCGACTGATCTGGATCTGAACTGGTCGCCCATAAGACAAAAGAAGTATATATGGAGTAAAGGCTTAACCAATAGTCCCGTGATAGTATGTGAAACGATATCTTCAACTACAGAACATGAACACTGCAATATTTATTGTTATGTTTTTTAGGATTACACACCACAAAGTGTTTGATCACAAATAATTATAACAAAACTTGTTAAACAAAGCTAACAATACGCTTAGTAAAATGATACCAGTTAAGTCAATTAACTCTATAGTATATGTGTTACCAAATACTGGTCTTCAGAAAAACGTTTTATCTTGACTGATTTATAACGGTTCTTATGCGAAATTGATAAAATCCTAGTGCATACAATGAATGATTAAATCAATATAAAACAAAGCTGTTGTATAAGTCACGTGAATATAAACAGCGGGTGTTTTGAAGGTTTGGCTTCTACCGGAGTTCAAAGCATTGACATGATTGAAGCGTGTTTCGTTAAGTTACTAGATCATATCAGTATGTACTTAATTTACTTAAGAATAGGACAATGACAAAACAAATATGAAAGAATATAATAAACTATACTTTAAACTATACTTATCAAAAAAGA
This sequence comes from Corbicula japonica, assembly GCA_038501625.1. Taxonomy (NCBI): domain Eukaryota; kingdom Metazoa; phylum Mollusca; class Bivalvia; order Venerida; family Cyrenidae; genus Corbicula; species Corbicula japonica. Next base: position 11,268 of record JAZAYU010001563.1, on the reverse strand, counting down.
AACTGAGAGAGAGAAAGAGAGCGAGAGAGAGAGAGAGAGAGAGAGAGAGAGAGAGAGAGCAATCAGGAGACAAGACAGGCCTTTGTATTACGTGAAATGTGCAGCTGCTATGTAAATCCGTGACGTGATTGCTAGAGAATTTACGACATTGAAATTTCTTTTATGCTAAGTATACGTCATTTGAACACAATAGCAAGTATGCCGTAACTGTGAATTTTAAATTCAATTGCCGCTACCTGGGAGCTAAGTGTGAGTTTTAAATGTGGTTCTAAGTAGAATTTCCAACTTGAAATATTTGCTAACGTCTTGTACTATGTCCCGATAAATTAAATACTTTTTGCCGTTAATTGCTTTTAGCTTCATTTTAGTCGTTATAGCCGTCATATCTGGTTTCATCTGTTGTCAAATTTCTATACCCGTGTTTGCATACTTGCCAAATAGGCTAACGTAATTGTTATCGTTATTTTCCTAGTTTTTGCGTTGTTACATGTATCCCTAACCCTTATCCATGTTGCTTTAAACTTTAATTTATTATCATTGTTACCCAAGACTGAGTGTGGCTAAAATAGATTTCTTTACCATATCCAGTTGTGTCAAGACTAGCATGTGGTCGTCTAATTCACCTTGGACATTACCAAGATTGTGTTAAACTCTTAATGTGTGCCCAGAAGTTAATTCAGTTGGCTTGATCCACTGACATCCAAACATTGATTTTGTTATTAGACACTATTGCATAATTATTTGTCTTAATCAATCAGTTTGTAGCATAGACAGTAATGTTGCAACTTACAGCACGTGCTGACTATTTCCAGAAGAAAATCGATTTATCTGTTATTATTATTTTGTTATTCAGTTCCATGCCCAGTTTTAGAGGGTAACCAAATTTATCACACCAAATCTTACATCATAATGCTCAATGCAAAAACAGTTAAAGTTGCCAAATGCAACTAAACTGCACAGAGTCTTTAATCAGATTAAAATATCATTTTAAACAATTATGTTTGAAGATATATTGCATTCTATTAGTAGCATGTGTAACTGTGTTCGTATTATATTGTGTTTGTTCTTTTACCGATATTTGTCATTGTTGATGAATATTGCCAGTCATCAAATAATTTTAAGTTAGAACATTTCTGTTTCTTTTATTCAAATTGAGTACATAATTTTAAAGGTTTTGTTTAAATAACATATGCCAAGCAAAGTCGTAAGGAAAGAGCAAACGTTTCCTCGGAATTTCGATTTCTATATCAAGTATTCAGTCCAACATGCAGAAAATTGTAGTCTATGTCTGCAAAATTGATAATTCTTAAGTATTATTTACAATCGCAAAATAAACGATAAATTATTTCTACTCATTCATTATACATGTAATATAAAACATATTGCTCCTTAGTTTGTTTATTAACAAAATAATTATTTGGTTCCTATTAATTTTAATTGAAGGTCTTTTTGATTACGTTTCTCTATATTCCTGTAAATGTATATTCTGTTTTGAAATCGTTGAATTCAAAAGGTCCAACAGGTTTTGATTTAGCTTTGTTTGTCCCGCAGAACCTCATAAAACATCCTACATACTGTTATCTCTTTAATTAGATTTGCATTTCAAATTAAGAATTAAATGGTTGATAATTTTAAAATCAGCTACCATAAGTTTATGGTTCATAGAAAATGTCGCATAACTATTACTTCAGTATTGGCCTTAAAGAAAGCGATAATTACATTTTATAAATTTTCCAATGATTGAAACATAACTAACTGACATTTTGATGATTAAGAATAGTGAGCAGTCATTCCTTTCAACTCTCTCCTTTGCTACCGTCGCAACAAAAATCAAAGCGCTGCAGGCGCTGGAGTAACCACTGCCTGTACTATCAGCATAAAATTTACAAAACAAATGGGTGGTACATGTACAATGTTGACAATATGAAATGGAATGGAATAAGTTGAAATAATAAGACATTGCAGACTTATTTCTGTTTGTTAAATGAAACTGGATTTCTAATTTAACAGAGCAACTATTTGTCAAACTGAAAGAAACTATTCTTTAACATATTTTAGTTATATATATATATATATATATATATATATATATATATATATATATATATATATATATATATATATATATATATATATATATATATATATATATATACATATATATTGTATAATGCATATTTTTTATTAAGAATAGCAACGGGCATGAAGGGTTGAACATTCATTATAAATGCTCAGATTACATTAAACTAGAATGTTGTGTTCCGCGGAACACATGTGTCGCCTGCATGGAAAACGTTGAAATGTGGGCCTATGTTTAATCATATATAATAAAAATATTTTATTGAAGTTGATTTCAATACTACACAACAGAACACGTGTCATCTAAATTGCAATTAAAAGGGGAATAACTAAAATAATAGTGAAACCTGAGTTATCATCTTCAAAAATTGGTTTGTAAATGCAGATGAGTTATTCAAAGTATTAAGTGAATTAATTGAACAAGTAATTTCCATTTTACAGGCATTTTACTCATTTTCATGTTAAAGTTAAATTTGAAAGGGATATAACTCATACAATATTGAAACTGGAGTTATCATTCTTGTTGTCACAGATGGCATTGTTCATGCTGATAATATATTCCAAGTATGAAGTGAATAGGACAAGTACATTCAAAGTTAAAGTCAACATTAAGTTTCATGTTAAAGTTGCACTTGAAAGGGGCATAACTAAAAAAATTTGAAATTGGACTTATCATTCTTGTTGTCACAGATGGCATTGTTAATGCTGATGACATATTCCAAGTACGAAGTGACTAGGACAAGTTCTTTGAAAGTTAAAGTCAACATTAAGTTTCATGTTAAAGTTGCATTTGTAAGGGGCATAACTAAAAAAATATTGAAACTGGAGTTATCATTCTTGTCATCACAGATGGCATTGTTCATGCTGATGATATATTCCAAGTATGAAATGAATAGGACAAGTACTTTCAAAGTTATAGGCAACATTAAGCTTCAGGTTAAAGTTGCATTTGAAAGGGGCATAACTAAAAAAAATATTGAAACTGGAGTTATCATTCTTGTCGTCACAGATGGCATTGTTCGTGCTGATGATATATTCCAAGTATGAAGTGAATAGGACAAGTACTTTCAAAGTTATAGGCAACATTAAGTTTCAGGTTAAAGTTGCATTTGAAAGGGGCATAACTAAACAAATATTGAAACTGGAGTTATCATTCTTGTCGTCACAGATGGCATTGTTCGTGCTGATGATATATTCCAAGTATGAAGTGAATATGACAAGTACTTTCAAAGTTATAGGCAACATTAAGTTTCAGGTTAAAGTTGGGGGACTACCGGACCACATCGCCACCGCCGGACAATAGGATCCCTATGTGTCTACCTGCTATCGCAGGCGACACAAAAAGGATTGAATGTATTTCAAGAAAGTGATGTCACTTCCACATAATAAAGATTACTTTGATCCTTACAGTATGTGCAGCCTGCAATCCCAGATTAGGGACAGCCTATCGGTTACAAAAACTTAATCATTCTTTCAGCATTGCTGAGATAGTTGTGACGGAAGGAGTGCAGAGCTTTTATTTCACTTTCTGTAGCAATTCATGGTTGTGTAGGTTTGAATCACAGTTTGAGATTTTACTAAACTTTTTAAAAATGTATCTGACAATTTATATGTGTTTTCAATTTTAACAACAAAGCATAGAAGGTGAAGGCTAATGTTTGTCAACCTTGCTAAATGTCCACTCAGAACAGAAAAATACAACATGTCACTGTCTCTTTAAAGTGAATAAAACTAATTTCTTTGTTACATTTTTTATTTAGCTGATTCCCACAACTTTCTTAATAAATAAACTTGTTGGTAACTCTGCCGGTTAAGTATTAAAAGCTACCTTAATTAAAAAGCCTATGGTGCAAGTTAGATACTGCAGAGCAAATTGTCATTATGATGTCGGTATGTGGAATCGTCTGAAGATTCATTTTTGAACTTAAAATTTTAAAGTTTTCAGCCTCTCTATGGCTCGCTCCACATGTATTCTGACACGGGCTATTTTCCTTCTTCGTTCTACTTCTCTGGCACTTAACTGTTTTTTTCCTCTAGTAAAATCTGGCATAATTAAAGTTGCATAATGCGACGCTATTTCCTCCGAAAAAAGAAAGCCACGATCAGCCAGTATTTGGTCATCTCTTTCAATCAAATCCAGAAATCCTAAGCGAACAGTTATGACCTTCTCTGATGTTCTGCCACCAAATGCATGTAAAACGAAACTAATCGCACCTGTTGGGGTAATGGCAACTAAAAATTTCACAGCATTGTGATGCTTGTAATTCGACCATGTTGATGCCCGTAATGTCAAGTTCCCTGCTATTTCAATGAAAACTTCACAACAGTCAATTATTACCCTACATTTACGGTATGTTTCTCGGAAAACATCCGGAAGATTCCTCAACACAGATTCTTTATCTGGCCACAGTACCAGAAAGCCAATTTTGTTTGCAAGCTTTGGCAGTCCTTTATTTAATGTGTTGGATATTACAGTCCGGGACTTAAAACCTGAATGCAAGATCGTCATTCTGTAAGTCTAGTCTCAGTTTCAAACTATATTGGACTTTGGTAGAACTGCCTGTGTAAAATTCACCAACCATTAAAAACACAGCATGATTTGGTATCCAGTGTAAATAAAGTTTAAGCGTCTTTTGTTTCTCCCTCCAGAATATTGTCGGAGAACTTTATAAGCATAATCTCCTCTTTCAGCCGATGGTTCTCTTGCTGAAGCTGCCCAATCTCCTCCATTGCTTTCTGGTGATTTAATGCATCGGTCATGGATATCTGAAATAATATGAAATATGAAAACCACAATATAAAGCAGAAAAATAAGGTACTAATCTCCTTAGACTAACAGTGCAGCTCCAGATCAGCTGGCTTGTTTGTTCCATCTGATCAGGATCTAAACTGTTCTCTTTAAGGTTATTTTTTACCAAGATGCCAACTTATCTTAGATTATGATCGGACAATATGGGTTTGTCAATTGATCAACCAGGTACACAAACGCGTTAAAACTTGTACATACACTGTTTTATGATGAATTTAGAAAAACTCTGCAGAATTTTACAGTGAGCAAAATTCTGCAGAGTTTTTCTAAATTCATCGGCACCCATTAAATACATAACATGATTTTATGTCATGCAAGTAATTAACCCGAGAAGATTTTGAGTAATATACAGGTCTGATTTTTCTGGACTGGTGTCTCTACCACAGGTGTTCGGCATGTTGGACCCAGTCAAACCCCCTTTCCCTCACACTACTACCCTCCCTTGAAGAAAAAATGGCTCTACAAAAAAATTTTTTTTGCTTGATATATATTTTTTAACGTTAAAAAATATATATCAAGCAAAAAAAAATTTTTTTGTAGAGCCATTTTTTCTTCAAGGGAGGGTAGTAGTGTGAGGGAAAGGGGGTTTGACTGGGTCCAACATGCCGAACACCTGTGGATCCCGCAACACTGTTCTCTCATACCGATTACCCATGTTTACACTTGGTACATAATCTGGATCACGTGGACCATCACACTTTCCTACAACACACACAAATATAAAGTGATAAACAGAAATAATAAAAGTATTCTGGACCCTTCATTTAGTACTCTTATCACAAACAACGTTACCATTGTAAATGTCGGCCACGATAATTTCTTGGTATAAAGGATGTGGGTGGGGTAATCGTTGAGCTCCGGAAATTTGTACTTTTTATTTGATTTCAAAACGAAAGCATTGATAATTCTATTAAAATAACTATTACAATGTCAAAATATTTATTCAATCAACTAAGAAACTCACCTTTGACAAAGTGGCGTCCACAAATGCGATCGTCGACTCTTGCAGTCTTGGTTCCCACGGTGAATTTTACTCAAATTACTGTCCAAATTTGTAACATCATTTTACGGCCGCTAACCACTTAGTTCTCCGTGTAGTATTCTTAGGAAATCTGTAGAATTATACTCCAGCTTCGTACCTTTGACTGCATCCCGTAAAACAACAAGATTAGAAACGACCATTTTTTATTTTTGTTTACATGCAACTCACAGGTTACTTTTTATAATCAATGGTTGTCTATTGATGCTTTTGCAAACCACAGCGGAAAACCCCAACATGTGACTACGCTATGACGTCACGGAAAAATCTCCTATAGGATTATTTTTAGATTGGAAAAACACGAAATCTTGTATTTCTCCGCGTTATTTGCATTATAAAAACAAATAATAATTTTTGCCATGCTGTGGAAGTATTTATTCGGTATCACATACAAAATGTTTTTTTTTTAACTTAATATCTTTATTTTATATCATTACATTGCAACCAGTAAAGACGGTTCCACGATAGACTAAGGAACTACTTACTCTGTGGATGATGGGTTTCCTGGCGGTAAATCAATTAATCCTAGTATATATAGCGAAGTTGCCAGGCTCAGAAATTCGGTCTGTTAACACTCTAACCACTGCAAGCAGTGGTTACAACAAAACAACAAATACAGAGTAACACTAAACTCGGTTTACAATTTTACATTCAGGTTTTAACCTCAAGGATGATGAATAGTTGTTTGTATAATTTTGAAAACGTGCAGTGATTTCTAAACCTAAAGAAATGCCTTTACCGTATAGTCAATTGCCTTCCTTGTCCTTTGAAAGAATTATTCTTCTATTGAAATACTTTAAAGCAATTAATCGCAGTTAATAAAAGAAAAATACAGTAAACTTAAAATCAGATGAACGTAAGCATGAATGATTAGAAGGAATGGCTGTTCACAACTAGATAACCAAATGAATATTATTCGATCGCTAATGATACATAATAATGATAATAATAATGTCTAATGTATCGGGTGCTTTAACTGGTCAAATGTTTACGTTGATTTGCCAGTATTGAATATTAGTTAATTATCAACATCTTTTATGGTAGGATTTCCACTTTTATTTAGAGTGTTCTACAGATCATTGCAACAACAAAAAAATACCCAAAACGAGAGAAATAACTGTTACAATAGAATGGAGAATTTTAGTAGTAGTAGTAGTGGTAGTAGTAGTAGTAGTAGTAGTAGTAGTAGTAGTAGTAGTAGTAGTAGTAGTAGTAGTAGTTGTAGTACTACTACTAGTAGTAGTAGTAGTAGTAGTAGTAGTAGTAGTAGTAGTACTAGTAGTAGTAGTAGTAGTAGTAGTAGTAGTAGTAGTAGTAGTAGTAGTAGTAGTGTAGTAGTAGTTGTTGTTGTTGTTGTTGTGTGGTTGTAGTACTAGTAGTAGAAGTAGTAGTAGAAGTAGTAGTAGTAGTAGTGGTAGTAGTAGTAGTAGTAGTAGTAGTAGTAGTAGTAGTACTATTAGTAGTAGTGGTAGTAGTAGTAGTAGTAGTAGTAGTAGTAGTAGTAGTAGTAAGTAAGTAAGTAAGTAAGTAAGTAAATTTTATTATAGTGACATTGTGTATCAAATATTTACAAACTATAATAACAAATAAATACAACACCCGGCCACGTTGGGCCTATAAGTCACTTCAGATGGTATTAAACATTAGAACAGAAACTAATACTGAATGACATTTTCAATTAGTACGCATGTACTATTTACATCAAGTCACACAATAGAAAACAAAATATGTACATATGGTATTTCTGAACGAGAGTTTGAAAGGAAATAAATACATATTACTTAAGTTGATTTTTAAATAGAGACTATTCGTAAAAAAAGATTTTTTTTAAGTGTATAGTATAGATTTTCTTCTAATCATGCCGCTTACAATAAATTTTGACACATGTATAAAATGGTTATTTAGTAAATAAACTAGTTTTTCTGAATCGGAAAGCGTTGGAAAATTCTCATTATTGGTAATTGCTCTGTGTAGTAGATTGTTTCTGATGTCCTGATACATGGAACATTTTAACAAGAAATGGGTTTCATCTTCTACTTCACTATTACTATTGCAAATTTGGCACAATCTATCATTTTGGTTAAGACCCATAAATCTCCCAGTTTCAACCCGAAGAGGTAGAATACCGCAACGAAATTGTGATAAATGTGATCTCTCAACCTTTGTAAGATTTGCGAGAAGATATTTTTCTGTATTGTATTCTGATTTAAATTTTATGTAAGTTCTCAACTTTGAGACTGTTTTTATATTATTGGACCAATCTTCTTTATATTTTGTAAATAGTCTGTCTTCTACCTCTTTGAGATTAACCGTAGTTTTAGTGTCATAACAGGCCGAAAGATTTACTTCACATAAAATTTGTTTTATTTCTGAGCACCAAGTATTTCCATTTGATCTATAATCATACTCAAATATTTTTCTTGTCAATCTTGAGTTATTCATGTTTACTATTCTGTTCCAAAATCTAATCATGTTTACCCAACGTCTGTGTTTTGTAATAATCCAACCCATATCCCCATTTAACGCTAAAATTGGTGTGAATTTGTGAACACCTAAAAAATACCGTATCGCTCTATTTTGAATCATATCAATGTGATTGAAAGTTTTAAAACCCCAAACAGAAGAACAGTAGTCTAAAACTGGAACCACACATGAATAATACAGTTTACAATATGTTTTATACCCAACATTTTTATGATTTTGAATCTTTGAAATTACAGCCCCCAATGCTCTACCACCTGCCTGTGATAAGATTTCTGCAGTACAAGAAAAATCCAAATGTTCATGCAAATGAACTCCAAGATATCTATATACATCCGTATATTCTACAGTTTGATTTCC
>JAZAYU010001562.1:0-28274 GCA_038501625.1 Corbicula japonica | reverse complement strand
TTGTTCACTAACATAGCTGGACGTGACTTCACTCAACATTTGTTTGATGGAGTTTTCGGCACGGACGCTACAAAATTACACGGACACGTACTATAGATCACTATTCTTTCGTGGAATTGTGTGCTTGAATGTGCTTAAAACGTCTGCAATTCATTTCGGCCTGCTCTCGCGGTGACCACAAAACCCCGCTTACTTGAATACGCTCGATGTCGCAGTGATACACCGGAAGTTAAAAACTGCGCGTCGCCGTGTTCTAGACTTCTAGCTTAAGACTTTCGCGCATGCGCGCGAAAATCTGAAACACGGAAACACGAAAACTCGAAAACAATGATGACAAATTCGAAAACACGATGCGGAAAACGCGAAAGTAAGATGACGAAAACGAAAAAACATTACGTCACGAAAACGCGAAAACACGAAATAACACGTCTCGATGACGAAAACGCATAACTACGATGACGCAAAAGTGAATACATGATGATGATAATGCGAACTATCTTGCGTTTTCATCCTCGTATTTTCGCGTTTTCGACAACGTACTTTGGTGATTTCGCGACTTAGTTTTCGTATCTCCTTGCCTTCGTGCTTTTAAATACAATAATAAACTCATCCATTAGATTGGGTAAATCGAGTCCACCATTTTACTCATGGACTCGATTTACCCAATCTAATGGATGAGTTTATTATTGTATTTAAAAGGTCACATCTACATTTTCAGTTAACAACTATCAACTATTATGTAACCTATTGTAACATAGCTTATAACGGATACACTAGTCACTATTTAGTAATTTGCATGCGTTAACTGTACGACACAAACAATAAACAAACAAATATGAAGAAGTCTTGACATTTTAAATGTTATTTAGCTACTGTATTCAAAAAATTGCTGTATGCGCATGCGCTGTGTGAACAGGAAGGCGAAAATACGAATAAACGAAAGTACTATGACGAAACCGCGAAGATACGATGACGAAACGCGAGATTATTTCGCATTATCACAACGTGCTTTCGCGTTTCCGTCATCGTACTTACGTGTTTCCGTCATCTTAGTTTCGTGATTTCGTAATTTCGCGTTTCATATTCTTTCTTCACAGAAGAAGATGGCGATGTCCCGAACGGGTTTCCGCAAATATGAGATATTTGTGGTTGACCTTGAATTTACCGGTCGCTTTAACAGATGACAAAATAATAAAAATTTTATTTTTCGCTTCGTTATTTAAAGTTCTTTAAAATGATCTAAATGCCATATGATGGGACCAGCCACGAAATTTACAAACCGGTGAACAACCAACACCAGCATTATTTAAGCTATAGGTCATACCACTGCATACATACATAAATTATTGTGACTGTCGGTAGTAAAGGTAAAATATGTTTGAGATGACCCCTTAAATTTGCCAAGAATGAGTTCGTAAAAATGGCTCCACTATATAATACAATGTATCGGTTGCCTAAATTGCACACGACACCGTACAAAGCACGATTTGTCTTGCAAAACTACTAAATTATATGTGCTTTTTACGTCTTGCCTTACACCCACAAAAGAACATGTATATAAAATAAAAAAAGTTTACACCCACAAAAGAACATGTATATAAAATAAAAAAGTGTGGCCTAATTAGGTATTGCGAAAAGTCTTTTAAACAACTGACAAAAATCTATTTTTGTATATTAAAAGTTCAGGTGACGTTTTAAAGAAGCTAAAATCAAATAATTTTCAGACGTTCTCTTTAAAACATGTATCGCTTGTAAGGAACATAGAGCATTTTATGGATGTTTTTTTCAGGTTATAATACATCATGGACTTGTCAAGACCTAACGGAGTTGCTATCTAACTGGATAACACTTATGTTAGATTTATTGCTTCTTATTATTAGGCATTTGCGAATATAAGCGGAAGTGGGATGATTAGACATCGCGATATGGCATTTAGTCAGTACTGTTTTCAGTAAAATAACCCGTTACCGATGTTTTGCAGTGATGATTACGTTTATCAGTGCTATCCAATCAACTTTTTATAGGGTTGTCCAGGTTAGCTCAATTGGGTGCGTAGCAGGAATTGCAGGGCTAGGCGCTGTCGCCGTAACGGTGCGGGTTCGCTCCCAGCTAGGGACACTATCATTTGTGTATGTGGCTACTCTAAACCATTTTCAGTTACACGACGAGTTACACTCGGCAAAGTCACATTAACACAAAATATAACAGAAACATTCCCATTCAAATATTTTTTAAAGAACACTAAATAATAATAAATTTTAATATAATTTAAAACGTAATATTTTACCTTTCTCACTTGCTCGTGTAATGCGCTGTGTATTAGGTGGTAACTTTGTAGATGGTTTATTCATAAACACGAATAGGCCTACCGCGAATACCAACAATAATCCTACGATGAGACATAACAAACAAAGTTCAAGCTGTGTCAATCTACGGAGAATCCCAGATTCTAGCTTGCTGTACATATCGTTTACCATGATACTTATGTCGTTCACAGCATCGGCAATACTCAACGTCAACATTTCTTCACCATGTTGATTTCTAATAAATGTTTTTATTTCTTCTTTGGAAATTTTGTATCCATTTTTAATCTCGTTTAGTTTTTTTAAACAGATATTTGTATCTATTATTGCTGTAATATCAGGGTCTCTGATTAAATCTATTAAAGCATCAAACACACGAGCTTTGTCTGTTTGAGTTACCGTTTGGTTGTGAAAAGTGTCGTTTCGGACTCTAAGTACGTTTTTCACACAGATGTTTTTTACTTTTATCTGTTTACAGTTTTCCCATATCTTGCAGGCAGCTGATAAATCCGACAGATTTATTTGGTTTCTGGCTGGCCCGACTGTTCCAGGTGACAATCAAAGCGCTGAAAGCGTTGAAATACTGGCGCGCTGGTTGAATCGAACATGCCCTGCATAGATATCATTACTGTAAACATATGAAACTATGTGTGATTTTTTCGTTAAACTTTGTGACAGTTACTATCATCAACATTAGCAAATAATTCTGTATATTCAGGGATTTCAATAGATGCAGGTACTTGTATTCTGATGCAAGGAAATTAGGTTTTCCACTTTTTTTCACCTGAATCTTAGGCGGGGTCTTTTTGATGCAGAAACGTATGATTAGTGGTTAAATTTTGCTAGAATAACGATGATCAGGCTCCGCCACAACTGAGTATTGTCAACAATGAAATGCACAAGGCTCACGTACCTTAAGAGACTGAAACAGTTACAATCTTAATTTTTACGTCGATCGCAACAATGCATTAACAAAAATATTCGCCAACTTACTGACGGTCTCCCCAGGATTTTTGGAAGGGTTGTCGCTGGATATTTCGTGGATATAAGCTCGCGAAACTTTATTTTTTAACTATCATTTTATACAATTTTATATTTGTACCAAAGTTTACTGCAAAAACTGTACATAGATGTTTTTTTATCTCTTTAGAGCCAAGAAAGGTACAAAGTTAAAAAACATAAATAATGTGAAACAATGTGTAAACAGTATGTCAACATGTGTTTTAATAACATAAACTGATCTGATCTCATCAAGTTACAATGCCAACTATATACTCTGTATAGTTAGTTTTTCACCTTCATTGTCCAAGATATCTCACACATATCAAACTCAGTGTTTCATTACAACTGACAGAATTAGGATTAAACTTTCAGAAGCCTCTTTTCTTCTTGGGCCCAAGCGCTGACTGCCTTATTATAATCAAACTTCAGTACATCAGGACCTTCCATGGATATCATTAACAATGAATTTAATGTTGAATTGTTAAGCCTGCTTCTAAGCTTAGTCTTCTCTCTTGATAATGTGGAAAAACCCCACTCACAATCTGAAATTAAATTAATTTACGATACCAGTAAACATATAGATAGCTTCACATATATAAAAATAATATCATAATAGGTATTCAGTTAACACAAACAGGTATAATAAATTATGTAGTGCACCCCAAGAATCTGGTTTAAACCCCTAGTAGCAAATTATTTTGCTACTGACTGTTCCAAGGCGCTAACCCATACGGTTCCCCTTTTTTATTAAACAATCAACAAACAAATCATTTATTTTCCTCTCTTCTTTTTGCTGCAGGTGAGGCTGTGTTTTATGAGTGTGGCGATTCCTGATATGCATATTTCCCTTTTTATATATAGTAGCATGAAATTGAGTTATTTTATTTATTTAATGCAAGTCACAAGGCTAAGTAAATATATATAAAAAACATTGCCAACTTCTTGCAACCAGAAGTAGACTTTCTTCCACTTAGGATCGACACCTGACTGGATCGAACTGGCTGTTCGAGGGAGCCGGCGTTGATTCAGTGTCTCGGCATGTTGGGGTACCGCGTCCGGCGTCGGAGTAATTTCACGACGTGAAGGGGTACTTGGCGTCGTAAGAGTCGCTCTTGAAGGGCTATCCGGAAATGATCTCGATCTCATTTCTAGAATTTTGAAGTTCAGAATGCCCGATGGAGTTGGCATCAGCCTCACAAGGCCGGTTTCTCTTGAAATAAGATAGAATTGACGAGTCGTCGTTCTTTCGCGCATGCATACTTGAAAATGTGTCCGACGAAAATGAGCTGATCGTTACGATGATAGCGCAGTAAAATGCCACAGAATGTATTTCTTTTGAAATTTAAGTTCTAAATGCAACTTGCCAATAGATTTGTTTAAAACAATTCCATTATCGCACAATTATGTTCATACATGTATACAGTACAATTTTCGAAGTGTTTGTCTTCTAATCACAGAACTAAGAATAACCAAATAATTACTCATGATCGCATCTCATTTAAATCATTGAACAATATGTTAAACACACCGGGTTCCGCTATTAATTGAGAATATCAAGAGTCAACAGAGCCAAAATACGATCAAACGACACCGACAGACTTGCGAATTCACCACGTGGAGAGGCGGAGTTATCCAGCTGATAGTAAAGAAATCGATTGTGATTGGTCAAATCGCCCATTGCTTAACCTTGAATGAGGTGCGTATTGAAAAGCGACCTGTGTTTACAATGCAAGAAACAGAAAATTATGACATGTCGATTTTGAATAAACGGATGTCGGCGAATTTAACACTTGTTGGAAATAGATCAAAGCTTGTTAACGGTTGTCTGGGGAGAACACTGGGACCCGGCCCGGTCCTTGTTAGCCGAGCAAAATCTCGATCCACAACTGCTCCAACCTAACCAAAATGGCAACCCACGCTATCTCCCGCTTGTCACGTGACTGATTTGTTTTTAATCGTTCTTTTAATATCCTTTCCTTGCGAATCACAACATTAAATTGTTTTCTTGTTTTTATTTGTAGAATTATCTTTCAAAGTTCGCATTCCTTCTCGAAATATTTGTATTTTCTTAAAATGCACTACTTTTTATGCCACACAACTACGAAATCTTTCAGGCGTAACTAAACTACTCATTCATATCCAGTTGCTTGTTCACTGCCGTAGCTGGTCATGATTTCACTCTACATTGTCCGATGGAATTTTTGGCATGGATGCTCCAAAATTACACGGAAACTTACTATCAATCGCTCAGAATTCGTGGAATGGTGTGCTGCATTGTGCTTCACACTTGTGCAGAACATTTCGGCCTGCTCTCGCGGTGACCACTTACTTGATACGCTCTCGTGGTCGCAATGATACACCCGAAGTTCAGGACTGCGCGTCGCAGAGTTCACAGCATCGTTAGTAAAATACTGGCGCATGCGCGCCAGTATTAAAAAAACTGACGCAATGTTGTCGGGGGAAACAGGCCATTTCCATGATTCTAATTTAACCCAATCAACTCCATGAGGTCTTTTAATAAACTTCGAAAGTTCAGTTCTCCATTCCGAGCAAGTAGCACACCATCTAATCAGTATAGAAAAAAATCAATATGGATTAAATATAATTGATTTAGAAACAGAATGAATGATGTTGTGAAAGTGCATTTCAGAATTGCCACGCCCAAATACACAGCTAGTGCAGGTTATAAAACAATCAGCAAAGCAAAGATGAAATATCTGCAAAGTAAAACACAATATATAATATTGAAGAGAAAAATCAATATATTCCAAATGTATGGCTCTGGGGATATTTAGGGAACATAGGGAATGTTGGTCAATTGCCTTAATTTTTAAAAACTTGTAAATATTTTTTTCTTCAAGTCCTTTACCAATGTTGCATTTTCACGTATTTTGGCAGGGAATTTCAAATAACAGCACATATATATGAAAATGATTTTAAATTAGAAAATTGTATGTGATCACAAACATTGTTTGTGTATAAGTGTATTAGTGAAATTAGGCTGAAAAGATTTGTGTAGGTTATTAAGAGAATGTTTGTATATTACCATGAACATCACGATAGCATGTTACTTTTTATCAAACGTATTTTAGTTTAAATGTTGGAAAAGGTGTTGGTTATGTAGGTTAAAACGAGTTGCTCTATTTTGAAAACATAGTAAACTATGTAAATGATTTGTGCATTTCCCCAAATTGAACAGCAGTACTCTGTAAGTAGAATGTATATTTTGTAAAACAATATGCATGTTGGTAAATGATATAAGATTTCAGAGAGGTAATGCCTATAGCATCCATCAGGTACACCAAGTTTTATTGGATGACTGTAAAATAAAACTTTCAGTACAGGCCTGAAGGTGCTTAATGAGCATAAATGTGCTTAAATAGTGCCGGAGATATTTTAGTCTAGGGAATGCTTGCCAATTGATTTATTGATTAAAAATAAGATTTTTTTTCACCAAGTCTTTTAAAGAATTTATTGTAAGGCAACAACTATCTTAAACTTCAAGAACAATGAACAATGTGCAATCTGCTGTTGGGACCATATTCTCATTGAAAATAAGTAATTTCTTTATATGACTAACTTTTTATACTTGCAAATATTGTATTTGTTTGTAATTGTTGTCGTAGATTTTGTCTTAATGAGTTACCGTCTTAAAATAAAGAGATTATTATTATTATTATTATTATTATTATTATTATTATTATTATTATTATTATTGTTATTATTGTTATTATTATTATTATTATTATTATTATTATTATTATTATTATTATTATTATTATTATTATTCTAAATATGATGCATTTTTTATATATTTTTATTATTTAGTAACTTTTGTCCAACATAAACTATTGTGCTTTATTGGGTCCTTTTGCCAGTTTATATTTTCATATTTATTTTTCCTCCGAATGTTTTGATTTTCCTTTCCACCTACCTTCTGTTTTCTGCTTATTTGTTTTTAATCTAACATATTTGTAAAACATTTTTATTTTACTGAAGGCTTCATCATTATCAGATAAAGTTGATTCATCTGCTGGTTGATTACTTTTAAAAGCCCAATAAACTTGTCAAAACGTTGTGTTTTTTTCATTGTGAAAATTAATTAACCACGTTGACCCTTTTCAAAAGAAAGTATAAATGTTCTCAAATCCCCAATAATTGAGACCCGGTCCGAATTAAAACGTCACAGTATTTTTGTCGCCCACAAAATTACTAACCAATGTTTACAATCACTCGGCGAAAAGTTATCGGTTTTTTTCCGTACGTGGGCCGTAAGAACGCAGAACGCGGTGACGTCATTCACATAAAAGTTGTAAACACAAAATCAGTCAGATGGAATGTTCAATCGAAACGGAAAAATGGAGTTTCTTTAAGTTTTAACTTCATTACAAGGTAAACAAAGTAAGATGTTAATGTTATACGACCCATTCCGGTAACGGCTTTTAGTGGGGAATACGTCATCAATTTATACACTTCTGCATAATTAGCGACCGTCGCCTGCCGAGAGTTGCCGAAAATCAGCTCGGAAAGATTCGCTGTTTGTTTTGTAAACAAGATAAACGATCCGCAAAACATGCTGCAAATCAATAAGATAATGCCCTTTTCTTATTGTTAGGTTTAATTTTTGTGTTATTATCAGGGCGAACAATCAAACTGCACCTTACCATGCATTTTGTAAACAAAAGTCCGCCACCTTGGATGAAAATTGGTAAGTTTTTTACTTTTACTCATTTTATAAATAACTCGTAAAATTGAGATATACTGAAGAACATGCTACACATTTTTCCGAATCTTTTGGTACCTAGATGAAATATAAACTCTTAGTGGAACGCAAGTTACCTCGGTCATGGAAACTGAATCGGCTAGAAATAAGCAAGAATTTTCGGGGTAAAGTGCAGGGAAATTTGTCACTTTGTATGTTATTCACCAAGAAAGGTAGTTTTGTCTGTAATCACACCAAAAACTGAATTCCATTTTAAATTTCATGTCCCAAGACAACTTTTTTGTCAACTAAAACACTATTTCACTGCAAAATTAGCAAATATTACTAATGATAAAGTGCAGTTCTGAAAAATAAATGATAAAGTGCAGTTGACTTTTTCCCCAACTAAACATAAAACATCGCCGTCGTATTTCCCTGACTAATATGATGGTCATAAACAAGTTTCAAGTTTCAAGTTTTTATTCAGCTCTCGGCAAAGTTATGCCTTTGGCTCATGAAACAGTCATACAAAATACAGCAATCACATAAACTATCACAAAATAGCAGCACGAACAACATGCATACATACAATATACAAACATTTTAGCAATATAATATCGTGAATTACAATACAAGAAACAGTTACACAATTTCAAGGATACAAGAATGTGTTTTAAAAGCCTCTCTTAAGAATTTACATATGTTTAGAATAGTACACTTATTTTTAGATGACATTAGTGTTACAAATCTGTTTTTGGTGGGCCATGACGTTACCTTAAAATATTTTGACCTAATATCCGAATATCTGTTACAACATAAAAGAAAATGAAATTCAGATTCAACAACATTTTGAGTACATAACTGACAAATTCTTTCATTTCTGGTGGTTCCAGTATACCTGCCAGTTTCGATTGCAAGGGTATGTGAACATAATCTGAAACATGCCATTAATTTACACAACCTTTCGTTTTTAACTATACTAAGATAATCTTCAAACCCAAATACAGTTTTATACAATCTATAATATTCTAATTTTGACATAGAATTGATACCTTCATTCCAGTTTTGTATAAACTGATCTCTAATGCGCTGTTTTAGTATTGGATAATAGTTAGCTTGAACGTTAAATTCATTATGTAAAAATGGGAATCCTAAGTTGTTCACAAAATCAGACATTCTTTTACACCAGTTATTATAATTAGAGTTTACTTGATCAGTATATATATTACAAATAGGAGAGTGAACGTTCTTTTTTATTTTTAGCCAAAATTTAATTGCCCTTTCTTTTGCTACCAAATAAAGTGGAAATCTTCCCAGTTCACCATAAACTGCGTAGTTTGGGGTTTGGGCTTTTACACCTAGCAAAGATTTACAAAACTTAATATGTATTTTTTCAATGTCTTTGAAATTATATACTCCCCAAACTTCTGATCCATATAGCAAGATTGGTGCAACCATGCAATCAAAAAGGTATAACTTGGTTTTAATGTCAAACTTAACTCTTTCGAAAAGGGATAATAAACTGTAATAAGCTTTTAATGCCTGATCTGATAGGGCTTTTGTAGCGTGAATCATATTTCCAGTGTAGTGAAATTTAATACCTAGGTAGGTAAAACAATCTACTTGCTCAATAACATTTCCGTTTATAAAAATTTCAGCACGGTAAGTCTCTTTTCTGCTTTCAAAAACACAAAGTTTAGTTTTAGATACATTAATTTTAAGTCCCCATTTCTGGGAATACTGCTGTAAATGATCAACTTGTGCTTGTAAACTCACAGGATTGGTTGTAAAAAGTACAATATCATCTGCAAATAGGATTAAATACATGGAAAGTAGTTCGATATCAGTGTCAGATAATTCATTAACATTAATATTTTTAACAATGTCATTTATAAATAAAATAAAAAGCAAGGGAGATAATGGCTCCCCTTGTTTCACACCAAGGGTAACATCGAAAAATTCTGACATATTAAGATTCGAGCCTATTTTTACACATGCTTTTACATTTTTATATAACGATTTAATCATGTTAAGCATTTTGCAACTAACACCAGCTTCGACCAATTTAACCCACATTGCATCATGAATAACGGTATCGAAAGCACGTTCATAGTCGATAAAAATGCACCATAGTTTCGATTTTTTCGATAATATTTTTTGAATAATGGAATGCAAAATAAAAATGGCATCGTTGGTCGATCGACCGTCACGAAAACCAAACTGATTTTCTGTAAATATGTTTTCATTTTCACACCAAGTATTTATCCTGTTGCGTAACACTAGTGAAAATATTTTGCTTATAATATCAATCAAAGTTATACCCCTATAATTTTCTGGCAAATTTTCGTCACCTTTTTTATAAATCGGTACTATGGCGCCTTTACACCAAGACTCTGGATAAATCCCAGTATCATAAATTGCATTAAAAATCGTACACAAATATGGACTAATAAATTCATTAGCATCAATAAAAAAGTCAGCTACAACATTATTCAGGTCACAGCTTTTGTTCCGTTTAAGACACCGTATAGTTTTACTAATTTCATCCACAGTAATTGGGACATCCAATACATCAATATTTAAGGAAAAATCCGTACTCTCAGAATATGTATCAGCATCATATTCTCTGTGTGGAGAATTCGATATATGCATAAAATGATTTACAAATTCTTCTAAATTAATACCACCATCATTCGAGTTTCTTTTGTTTTTATATCTGTTAATATATTTCCAAAAATGTCGTGGATTATGTTTACTCATATGGGTAAGTTTACCTTTTTCTTTCGAGTTAAAAACATTTTTAGTTTTTCGTTTGATCTTGGAAAACTCAGATCTACATTTTAGGAAATTTAATTTATTTTCATTGTTATTATTTCGAGCGAATAATCTCTTACTTTGCATAAATGCGTTTTTGGCTGCTCTGCACTCATCATTAAACCATGGTGCTTTATTACTATTTGCTTTAAATTTTGGCTTGTTTGAACATTTTTTACCAAACAGTTTAAATGAAATATTTGATATCAAACCAGTTAATTCATTTATACAACAATTTATGTCACAACCTCCAGAACAAAATTTGTCTGTAATTTCATCGAATCTATTTTTATTTTCATTTAGAGTTTCTCGAAATATGTGCGTTTGCGACGGATCCCAAATTATTTTATCGTAAGACATCGTTTTAGTCGAGCAATTGTTTGCATAATCACAACTAAGCATAAAAGATATAGAACAATGATCACTCAACTCCGTTATATCATTTACAACCATACATGAAATACACGAAAATACCTGATAAGTAGACAGTAGGTAATCTACTGTGCTAGACACTGGCCTATTTCTATACAATGAATGGAATGTACATTTACCGTTATCTAAACGCCCATTTGCAATGATCAGACAATTTTCTTTCGTAAGAGAAAGTAGCTTTTTTCCAAAATTATTAAAACCTGTATCATTGTTTTTTTCTACAAATAGCATATACTTCATTATCATAGGTACTAAATGGCAAGTTTACGAATCGATCAAGATTAATATTTTCAATAAAATCAAAGTGGTCAGCTGTCCTTGAGTTCAGATCTCCAGTAACACATACTTCACCCAAATTCGAATACTTCTTAATGTCAGTATTCAGGCATTCAAAAAAATCAAACTCAAACAATGAAGAGTTAGGATTCTTGTACAATTTTGAGTCCTCGGGTGGGATATAACAAGTGCATACAAATAAATCATCACTTAAATTAAAACACTCTTTCTTCAATTTAAACCATATAATACCCTTGGTATTTATACTTACTAACTGTAATTTATTTTTTAACACAGACTTGAAATAAACAATGACGCCACCGCTGTGACGCTTAGCTCTACGATTGTATTTAGGCCTTGGACAACTATAACTTTCAAAACCCTTTATGTCAATATTTGAGATGTTTGAATGCCATGTTTCACAAAATAGCAATATATCATATTTAGAAACAATATTGCAAAAATCAGGATCTGATAGCTTTGAATTTACACCTTGAACGTTCCATTGAAAGAAGGATAGCTGTTTCTCTTTATCAACCTAATGCTGAGAAGCTTCTGTAGAAGAGTCGGTTAAATCACCAAGTTCCCTGATAGGCAAGGATTTCACAGTGTACATTTTGTCATCTATGTAAAGTTTGTCCATGTCCAAGACAGCACGCTTTTTAAGTGCCCTTGCTTTTACAAGAGACGGGATAAGTAATTTACGCCTATCCTGTATCGCTTTTGGATACTGATCACTGACGCCGTGACTTATAGAATCTTTCATAAGAAAAACTTTATTTTTAACAGTATCTGTATCAGGGGAATTGTGGAATTTGGCGATAATCGGTCGCTTTTTGCCTGGTCTGTATTTTCCAATACGATGGGCACGATCAATCTTAATATCAGGTTGTTCAAGCAGAAGATCATCTTTAAAGAAATTATGTAAAGTTTCTTTACAGTTTTCAGTTTTCCTTTCCTCTCCGGTGGGAAGTTCATCAAAGTCATAAAACAAAAGATTTTCACGCATTGATCTAGCCTGAAGCTGGATTAAATCTTCGGACAATCGTTCATTGTCAGATTTTACCTGTGAGAGGTCATTTATTAACTGTTGTTTAGCCGCACGCTCTTCACGTAGTTCACGCTCAAAATTCAGGTGCTTTGACCTAATTTCATCACACTGTTGAGAGTCGTGCGCTCGGCTAACCTCGAGATCAATGACTTTACTGTTACAATCTTTTAAATTACATTCCAATGTGGTGACTCTTACATCAATACGAGATATTTGTTGAGACAGAGTAGATAGTGTAGATTCAATTTTATCCAATTTTTGCAGCCGCCTTTCGATATTATCCAATTTCTCCATTAGCGAGTTTTGAAAACCTGGTTGCTGCCAATTTGCAGTATGGGGAGGTGGGAGAATACCAGGCGTATTAGGAGCACAGTTCATGTTCATAACAGGTTGTGCCATATACTGCTGCTGTTGTGGAGACGTGTAATATTGACTCCCTGGTGTGGTACCCGGATAGGGCGGTATCTGTTGAAGCAGACTTTGCGAAAAACTCTGGGTAGGGGAAGTCATGTTCGGAGTTTGGGAGGTTGAACTGTTTGACATGATAGCGGAATATGAATCGACAGTTGACTGTCTTTTATCAGGAATAACACTGACCGAACTAGGCGACGAATCTGACTTTTTCCGTTTCTGTTGGGTCGATTTAGTTTTCTTTGTCCTTGAAGGACCCATGGGAAAACTTAGAAAAACATCCAATATCAGTCACATTCACACATATAAATACATCCATACAGTAGAACAAACGATAGTTCACAACAGTATTGATAAAACTGATCACTACTAGTTCACATATTGGTATAATATCCAAATTATCCATATTTATTTTTCAAATCAAAATTTGTGACCGCCATATTTCGCGCATGCGTACTAAACACATGTCCGACACGGAATCAATTAAAGAAATAAAATGTAACATTTGGGAGACTCCTCAATATCGAATTCCGGCTTAAAACATGTATTGTTTTGATCCGCTCCTCTGAACTTTGGCTTGTTCAGTTGTCACCGGCCAACGAAAAAACTCCCGGCTTGCGTATTTTTTATTTAATTCTTTTAGCTGGTACAAAATATCATTTGTGCCAAAATAAAAATGTAATATTGGCAGTGAAACAGCTATTGATTTTACGACCGGTGCCTGATTGTAAAAATATTCTTAATTAAACTTAACCATTAGATATATAGGAGACCTGTCCAACACAGATAGTTTCGTATGTTAAAATTACCTGGACATCGCTCTTTCATCTATTTGAAAACACATAATTGACAGTTTTTAGGTTCCATGTGTTTTAGATCATGAACAACATTTGTGAGCATTGTGGAGCGTCGTTCAATACACGTGCCGCAATGCGTGTCATAGCAAGGCTGTTCACCATAAGGCGTATCCATACAGGTGCTTTGGTAAAGGTTTTAGGGATGAAGCCGAACTGAGTAGAGTCTAGACAAAGGTAAATAATATCCATTTTAAAATATTAAACACACAAAAGTGAAACGCGTAATGCAAAATCAAACATAGTGGCAATGGGTTGTCAGATTCTTAATTAGATACCAATGGGATCGAGTCCTGTAAGAAGCTTCGCCGACGATCATACTGTATTCACCTAGGAATTGTTAGTTCTTCCTGACTAAACGTAAAAAGCATATATTTTTAAAATTGTACATTTGTTCCTTGCTACAAATTTCCAGAGTTTGTGACCATTGCAACATAAAACAGACATTGATTTGTTCACGTCCTAAAATCGCTTAGTTCGCTTATTTATAGACCTTTATATATAATATTATGCCGTTATATTATAAACTTAAAAATGTCGGTATTGTACCACAATTGCTTGTGTACATTTTATTTCTTCTAGTACGCATACACAAATAAATAAGTATTGTAACAAAATATAATACATAAAACTCGATTGATTTGTTAAAACCGTATACATTGAGTTAGTTCAGGTGGGCAACAATTACATCATTCAAAACATGGAGCAAAGAAAAAATTGTCTTTTATATTTAATATTGTTGAGTTACTTGGTTTTTGAAAGAGTTGTGAGGATATATTGCCGATCTTAGTGTCATTTTACTTGAACCGCTGAAGTGGGATGACACTCAGACCGTCAATGTATGCTCACATGTATATCTATTCAAGAAACCTAGTAAATTGTTTGATTATAGTGAAAACCTTCGAAAAATAGATATTTAGAAAACATTGGTTTTTAATAAATTAGGCTCATTTTATTTTCAAACGGCTCTCTTTCCACTGAAAATCAAAATACACGTATGACGTCATGTTTTCATCTACGTGACATCTAAATAGCTTAGATGGACTGCCGAATCGATATTTTTCTAACAATTTAGAATAATTTTATTTGTTTAAACTTATTTATTTTACATCGATTGTGAAACAAGTTATTCCAACTTATATTAATCACGCTCGATGACTGCTTCCTGGGTTTCCAACCAGTACTCGCGTCGAATGTGGATTGAGGAAACTGCAGACGAACCTCATCCCCGATGGGACTCGAACCCGCAGTCTCCGGATCTGGAGTCCGACGCTCTACCCCTAGACCACTGATCTTCCACTTATTTTATTTAATATAAAACTTTCACACAATAATTCTCTTAAAAAATTTAAGTAAACCCTGAAAATACCACTTAGCAAATTAGGCGATTGACTTAGCTTAATACATTTTCTTGCAATTCAAAACAATATGGCGGAATACAATAAAATATGGGAAGCCAGGGAAAATAATACACGTGCATTTCGTATTCACGGCCAATCCGTTAATACGGTTTTGCACCAAAAACAAATTATCAACTTCAGCGAAGCTTCTTACAGGACTCTATGGTGAACAGCCTTGCTATGAACACACATTGCGGCACGTGTATTGGTCGACGCTCCACAATGCTCACATATGTTGTTCGTGATCTAAAACACATGGAACCTAAATACTGTCAATTATGTGTTTTCAACTAGATGAAAGCAATTTCTAGTTAATTTAAACATACGAACCTATCTGTGTTGGTCTCCTTAATATCTAATGGTTAAGTTTAATTAAGAATATTTTTACAATCAGGCACCGGCCTTAAAAGCAATAGCTGTTTCACTGCCAATATTACATTTTTATTTTGACTCAAACGATTTTTTGTACCAGCTAAAAGAATTAAATAAAAAATACGCAAGCCGGGAGTTTTTTCGTTGGCCGGTGACAACTGAACAAGCCAAAGTTCAGAGGAGCGGATCAAAACAATACATGTTTTAAGCCGGAATTTGATATTGAGGAGTCTCCCATTAATGTTACATTAATGTTACATTTTATTTCTTTAATTGATTACGTGTCGGACATGTGTTTATGACCATCATATTAGTCAGAGAAATACGAAGGCAGTGTTTAATGTTTAGTTGAGGAAAAAATTCAACTGCACTTTATCATTTATTTTTCAGAACTGCACTTTACCATAAGGGATATTTGCTAATTTTGCTGCGAAATAGTGTTTTCTTTGACAAAAACATTTGTTTTGGGACATGAAATTTAAAATGGAATTCAAGTGTTCGTGTGATTACAGACAAAACTACCTTTCTTGGCGAAAAACATACAAAATGACAAATTTCCCTGCACTTTACCCTAAAAATTCTTGCTCATTTCTCGCCGATTCAGTTTCCATGACCGAGGTAACTTGTTTTCCACTTGGAGTTTATATTCCATCTAGGTACCAAAAGATTCGGAAAAATGTGTAGCAGGTTCTTAGGTATATCTCAATTTTACGAGTTATTTATTAAATGAGTAAAAGTAAAAAACTTACCAATTTTCATTCAAGATGGCGGACTTTTGTTTACAAAATGCATGGTAAGGAGCAGTTTGATTACCCGCCCTGATTATGCAAACAGGTGAAATCTAAAATGTTTAGGTTAATAAAAAAATATGCTGTTTGACAAGTTTATTGGGCCTTTAATGCATATATCTTTTATTTTAAAGCCGATAATAAGACTATTAGTTCCTATTTCTATTAACAACTTCTACAACAAAGAACGGAAATTGGACACTATTGACAAATTCCTCTTGTCATTTTGAAAGATTGGGATCTTCCACCGTTCTTTAAACAACTTCTTTTGAATGTAAAACAGAAACCGTTTGATTAAAGATTGATTGAAACCGAAGTTTTGACCTTAAAAGCAAAGGCCATTCATCCGTATCGAAATCTTTTTCTAAAATATAGCAGAACTAAAAATGTCTAAGACATCTACGTTTTCTTTTTGTTTCTTCTCTCAAATTACGTATCCAGTAATGGTAGATCAATTCTTTTGCATAATAAAGCTTTTTTCTTTGGAAGGATGGTAATCATTATAAGTATCTTGCATGAGTGTGAGGTGAAGATGGAAAAATCTGTCACCGAGGGGGAACTGTTTTGCGGTTGTCCTGCCGAGTTCCCGCCAAAACAGTTCACCTGAGGGGACAGATTTTTCTATCTTTACCGAATGTCCCATGCAAGATATTTTTTCTTGCATACCTTTTACTGTTCATAACATTTGTGTACACTTATACAAACTAAATTTTGTTTCCTTACGCTGAAATATTGACGTTAACGTAAACCTTATTTTCTAAATGACGTCACTAATTTAAATAAATTACGTCAGATACTTGAAAACTTGACGTCACTCGTGTAGCACGCGAACGTTATCTTTTCCCTAGGGAAAAGATAAAGAGAATCTATCATTGGTATTCGGCGAAGATCAAGGTTTCTTGCATACCGGATAAGTATTTCCACGTGTTTTACCGGGGAAAGAAAATCTTATCTTTTCCCTAGGGAAAAGATAACGTTCGCGTGCTACACGAGTGACGTCACGTCTTCAAGTATCTGACGTAATTGATTCAAGTTAGTGACGTCATTTAGAAAATAAGGTTTACGTTTACGTCAATATTTCAGCGCAATGAAACAAAATTTAGTTTGTAAATACGTACACAAATGTTATGAACAGTAAACGGTATGCAAGAAAAAGTATCTTGCATGGGACATTCGGTAAGATGGAAAAATCTGTCACCTCGGGTGAACTGTTTTGGCGGGAACTCGGCAGAGCCTCGTTCCCGCAAAACAGTTCCCCCTCGGTGACAGATTTTTCTATCTTCACCTCACACTCATGCAAGATACTTATAATCTCAACCCGAGTGTAATGCTTTTCAGACGGAAACGAGGCTGTGTCGAGTTTCCGTCTAGAAAGCATTGCCCGAGGGTTGGGATACCGCGATCTTCGCCGAATACCACTGATTGATTATTTTTCTCACTTACTTCTTGAAGATTTAAACAAAATTCTTTAAAATTAAAAAAACTCAACATTTTAGAGAACTATTTCTTTTGCGTAACTTCCAGTAGGAACGGTAAATCAGCCACGAATACACAGTCCTGTCAAAGTTTTATTGCTACTTTTTAAAGTGTTTCATTCTTATACCGCTCTGCGAGCTTCGTTAAACATCAGGATCTATATGAAGAAAGTGAATGGAAAATAAAATAGGAAACATAGGTACTGCTGTTTAATCGGGATATTTCAACTGGTATGTACGAACAACTTTTTGAATTTTGAACTGTGACGAAATCACGGATAACCTTAAAAATCGCAGATCCGTTATCCGTTTTCAACGGATGAGCCAGCTGTTTTCATGCAATGAAAAAACGATTCTTTTCCTTTCTTTTATTTGTTACGATATTGTTGAAGGCCTACATGTTAGGGGTGTTTACATTTGACAGGACTGTGAACTCGTGGCTGATTAACCGTTCCTACTGGAAGTTACGCGAAAGAAATAGTTCTCTAAAACTCTTGCGTTTTTTTTATTTTAAAGAACTTTGTTTGAATCTTTAAGAAGTAAGTGAGAAATATAATCAATCATTGGTATTCGGCGAAGATCGCGGTATCCCATCCCTCGGGCAATGCTCGGCACATTTCACAGCCTCGTTTCCGTCAGGAAAGCATTACCCTCGGGTTGAGATACCGTGATCTTCGCCGAATACCAATGATAGATTCTCTTTATCCGGTATGCAAGAATGCTCATGTAGGCATTCAGTACCCGCGGCTGTGACGTCAAATATGGATATTACACTCCACGCCGCCTTGCCCCTAATTGAGCGCAATTAAATATTTATACAGATATATTGTGATTAACGGCATTTAAGCCAATATTAAACTTATTTCTAAGAAGTAGCAGTTTTACAGAATTTTACTTTTGATAGTATAAACCGATTCGACTAGGTTACAACAAAATATGACATACCTATCTTTCCCCTTTGAACTACATTGATCGACACACGGTGGAAGGTTAGCTAACTTTCTATAAATAAGTTGATGGACTTCTTGGAGTTTTGATTTAGTGTAAGGTTCCAATTTAATTCCCGTATATTTTAAGGCGTGTACACATGTAAACAAATCGTATAGCTGAGGATCGTCTACGTGATACATGTTTAATTCGCACCAGTATACATTTGTGCAACTTTTATCCTTTCATTTATCCGAAACTGTATGTAAATCACTTAAAACACCTGTGACTAAAGAATAAAATGGTTTTTTTTATAATTTAAAATAATTTGCCACTAAGTTGTGCCAAAACTAAATGTTTATTGTCGATAACTCTTTATTTAAACCATTTAATATCTGTTCATTAATCAATCGGTGTTTGACATGTTGTAGACTTCATCGATCCGGGTTCATTGAAATTTATTTGAGTGTGTCAGGTTTTTGCACATTACAAAAGCAAATGTGCTGAATAAAGTAAAGTGCACACATGTGAACCCAATATAAGAAAGACAATTTAGCCAGTCTTATACCCTTCTTAAAACCAATATTTTGTAACTTTAATATGATTTTTTATCATTTGCATGACATTTCCAATGGTGTCTTCTGTTGTATACGTTTGTGTGCATGTGTAACATTATCGTGTCAATGGTTGGGTTGGAATTCACACTTGTACATGACCTTTCATATGAGAACCTGTCAGGGCAAGTGTGAGGTTGGTGCACCTTAGATGTTGGTTTATACACGACCGTTCCAAGGCGGTAACCCCCCCCCCCCCCACACACACACACACACACTCCCTCACCCCCAGTTCTGATTTTCATAAATTGTCTGTGGTGTCTTAGTTGAATTGATCATTTTGTAAACTCTCTGCTCTCTTTTCTTTTTGGCTTTTTTGGATTTTAGGAAAACTTATTTTCTAAGTATGGATATTCCTGATTAATATGCATCTTTATTTTTTAATTGTATATAGTTTTTCAGCTTCGAAGCATTGTCTGCAGTCGTTTGGGTATATAATCAAGAAGTTTCTTGTTGATTGTTTAAGATAAATTTCGAAATCATTTTGCGTTATCTGGTAAAATATATATAATCCGAATATTGCGACTAAAGGTTCCTATAATGTTTACGAAAGGTATTATGTCAGCTAATTTGTAGTTATTGCAGGGTTTTTTTAAGGAAGAGGGGAAGACGCTGGACGCTGGTCAAAAGGGGAAAATAGCGTGAAAAATACAAAATTGGGGAAAATCTAGTTTATTATACACTCTTGCTTGTATAAGCTAAAGTGAATGTTTATACTCAAGTTTATGCTTCTGTTATTCTTTTTTAAATTTTGCTTTCATTACCAAACAGTCTATTTAGCTTACAGAGGCATGTCTCTTTGTTATCTGTTTTTAAACAGTACAAGAATAAGTTTGTTTATACTTGCTCACTTTCTGAGCCTGCTTACAATTTATCCATAATTTGTGTGCTTACTCGGTTCCGTTAGTACCTAATTTCTAACAAATATTCGTGAAAATTTTTAGCTGAAATAGATTAAACATAACTATAAATTAAGCTTCTGCTTACATTTTGATAAAAAATATCACTTTACAAGGGGGAAATTGATTTTTGTTGGGGAAAATTTTCTGTGGGGAATTTTTTTTCTTGGGGAAGACGCTGACTACCAGCGTCAGTTTGTTAAGGAAAAAAAGCCATGCATGATTGTATAATCTTTTTTTCCGCTAAAATGACACCTGTATATGGTCATTCAAAGATTTGGGCCGCGTTATAAGCCTATACAGTGAAACCTGCCTTAGCAGCCACCTGCGAATAGCAGCCACCTGTCTTTAACAGCCAGTTTGAATATGTCCTAAATTGACATTTGTTCTCATTTTAACCTGTCTTTAACAGCCACCTGTATAGAGCAGCCAAATTTTGTCACTGCCTTAGGTAGCTGCTAAAGACAGGTTTGACTATCGTTCAAGAGGTCCATTTTTTGTTCATTTGTGTGCCAACAATGTTTTAGTAGTCTAGCGGTTTGGGAAGTGGCATTGCTCCACATTATTTTTAGCGAAGTTCATTGTAATAAAACAGACCCACAAATTCGGACATGCATTTTTTTAAGCAAAAACGTCATTTTCGAAAACCATTTTATTACTTTTTGTTTCATTTTATTAATAAATGCCACTATATTTCGTTTGCAACTTAATCAATTTAGAAAAGAAATAATACTGATTTTTCCTTATAATAATAAATCATACAAGCATAATGTTTTCTTTTCCATCTTACAATAACGTTTGCTTAATTTTGTAATCAATGTTAAGTTATGCAGGTTTCAGGCATCGTGGTTTTCAGTCGTCAATTGTTCCACATTTACAAAGCGTTGGTGTGTTTTATAATCTTATTTATGATGTTGACGAGTGCAATGGCCAACTCTAAGGTGGACTGAATAGAATTACTTGAGTAAGCATCAATGTGATGTTTATAAATGGGGTTTTTCATTTTACTTAGTTCACCAGTCAGTGATTAGGGTCAAGAAACTTTTGTAATCCTAAACATGATATGAAATAATGTCATTTACTTGTATTTCTCTTCTTTTTTTAAAATCACAATGTATACTTCTTCTAAAAATGTCTCCAGGCCTGTTCTACACACAGCAAAACAGAGCGGAAAATTTTCATAAAACTGGTGGTATATGCTCTATTAAAGGTTCGTTATCACATAAACACAGATTCTTTACTATAAAAGACTGATAATTAAAACATTTGTTTCTTACAAGACGGACTTAGAACAAAAATCCTATTGCACCGTATGATATCAGAATGATATAAATTCAAAATCAGAACATCTTAACGAAATTACAGGAAAATACAATAATAATTTCTTAAACAAGTCATATAAATGTTTTAATTTACAGCACCATTTTATCTGACTTGTTCAATTTCATTCCTAATTTTAACAATATAAAATAAACAAAGAACCGATAAGTTGCATCAGGTTTTGGTCCAAGTATCAGTTTTAGAATTACAAAAGTGTGGTTATTTTATATCATTTGGTGTGGTCTTCTTTACATGTGTTAGTCCAAAGTTACATGGACATTCTAGTTACAAGACACTCTGTCGATTTCGTAAATGAAGCCCAAATTCGGAAGTCATCCACTAAATGTTCTGGAAGCCTAATTCTCACACGTCTTTATGTCCCTGTTGTGCTTAGCTTCCACGTTGTCATTGCAAGTGTCAGAACCTGTGATTAAAGGTTATAAAGCTGAGATTGGAAACGAGTCTCAAATCTCAAGCGTCTGATTGGCTGAAATGGCGGCTGGTCGCCATTTCAGCCAATCAGATGCTTGAGATTTGAGACTGGTTTCCATGCTCAGTTTTACAACCTTCGGCACTGATGTTGATTTACCCGAAGAGCTCGAGATTAATTATAATGTTCAGTTCTCATATATTTATTTTGCTTGATTCTTACCAACACTGGAGAAACACTCAATGTTGTACATTGGCTCTTTAATAGACAGAATGGTTTGTCAATTAGCCATCCTTTTATTTACCTGCTCATTTAGAAGTTGGTTCATTAAAAATAAAGCAAAATCTGGTCGATTGTATTATAATTAACATGCGCAAAGTTAGTACATTGAACATGTGCATAGAGTTCATTTGAATCTGAAGAACTGAAAAGATCAACTTGTTTGATCCTTAGTAACAATACTTTTATTAAGTGCATGACATGTCCTTTCATGGATCCATATTCTGTGTAATAATGAGTGAACTAACTATGTTCTGACATCTGTGTAAAAAGTAAATGTGTATAATATTGGAATATAATAGAATTACTGACAAATTTATGTACATTGTGTGTAAACATAAGAAATGTTGTGCATGCTGTACATATTTTTTCTTTCTTGCTTAAAATGTACTATTTCGGAGTTACTTATTACACATTGAAATATACAGAAGTTCTAAACCGCCACTTTTTGTCCGTAATTTTTTATTTGAAAGACATTGAATTCACTCTTTATTTATAATCATATGCCAACAACAGTCTCCAACTTAAGCTTTAATCTTGTAATAATTGACCTTGGAACAGTTTGGCGAGTGTTATCCTTAATTTTGCTAAAAATGCATTTCTTGCATAAAAAAGTCAAGAAAACAGAAATTTGCTCTAAATTCCTTGTTTTATTTTCATAGGACCCCTGATTAGTAGGAAAAACAGAAAACATGATTAATCAACAGCACATTAGTTTAAATAAACCCCTTTCAGAGTATCCAATTTTAAAATTACTTCCCTTTCAATTAAAGACTGTTCTTATTTTGACCCTACGGTGTAAGTAAATGGTATTGGATTCATTTAATAAACAATCAATAAAGATTAAAAAGAAATTAAATAATTGGTTTTAAGACAAAACGGTTTTTTCCACAACCTCTCTTGACGTAGGGAAGAAACGAAACTAGCATACATTGTAAACATACACAATTAATGACCAATGAGAACTTTGGTTGAGTGTATTGTGCACAAGCGGAAATCACAAAACAAAAATATTTAAGTCAAATCTGTTAATTCTGTTTTCATTTCAGCTTTCTCGAAACAAAATTGCAGACACGTTGAAACAAAATATGTTCTACATCTTTTGAAGTAAACAAAAGCAAATATCATCGATTACTGCTTTATGACGAAATCGCAAGATAACAGCAACTGGCTCAAGGGGAAAAAGTTATCTACAGAATTTCGGAATTCATGGTGCGCAAACATCTTTCAGATATTGGTTTGAGACCCGTTGGTATGGACTACAAGATGTTTTCCCTTACACTAAACATGATCAAGTAAACCACACATATCTATCAGATCTGATATGTCCACTTTGTAGATTCGGGTTGAGTTTTGAAGTCACAGTCACTGTGAACTCAGTGTCGTTGGCTCGAACTCCAATACTTACACATTCTGTAGACATGATTTTTGGTGCTACATGCAATTTACTTAAATCCTCTATGAACATTCCATTAATGGATTTGTATTTCTGAAACGAAAAATATTAAAAAGTGAAATATGCATGTCAGGAATTGCCATATTCAACAGACACAAAATTCAAAGAAGGTTAATAACGTAAAAACACATCTATTTGATTCATTTACGTATGTATCAAGATAAATTTATCATTTTTTTCATTTCTCTATATAAGAGTACATGTGTTTACGTGTTTATTTTAGCGTTTTAATGCATTGACGCAATACCTGAAAATTATTAGCATTTTATGTGATTCCATTGTACTTTGAAGCAATTTCCTTTTAAATCTTTTGTCAAGTTGCCACTGTGTTCGACTTATTTAGGAGGTCTTAACTTACATGTTCTGCTTCAAAGACTTCGAAGAGAGCTCTGTATATATGCCACTTTTCATACTGGAATGTTTTATCCGATAGGTCTCTCTTAAACTGGACCAAGCCGAACCTAAAACAGTTCATAAATTCATGTAGTATAAAAAAAATAGTTTTGTTGTTGTTCTTACTCTTCTTAATTTTCGCTCCAACAATTACGCATTACTCATTTTCAACAAATACTTAAGATCTTTGGTAATGCACTATTTGAGTTCGGTGAAATTGTTGTGTTAGTTCGCTCCTTGTAATACTACTCATAGAGTTTTCAATTTTTAATCCTACCTGCTCGGTAAATGAAGGTTTACTGTGTACATTGGTTGCCATGACCACCACTCAGTTGGAACAGCTTCATTCTACATAAAATTCAAAACGTTTTCTGTAGTTAACTAGTACAGAACAAAAGATGTTGTGGGTTCCCCAGAACTGTTAATGATATTAAGACGATATAGGTTTGAAATCTCAAACTAATCGCATTCATCAGTGGTAACGCCTTAAAGATGGTTATAAATATCTCGTCATCGTTTTTTTCCATTTTCTTTTTTCTTATAAACTATTAAACACTTCAAGATAAAAATTTCTGCATTTTAAAAATCTTTCTAAGAAAACAGGGTTTTGAAAAAGCATAAATGTGAATTTACAGAACCATACGTGTAAGATCTTGTAAGAGCTTTGCAAGCTATTAGATTTACTTAGCTATAGAGGAGATCAAATGGATTGTCATTAGTTAAACTAGTTTGCATTTGTCAACAGTCGAACAGTCCGATATTTGGCAAGTGATACAGTTACGTTCAGTGGTGACAATTGCACCGAAAAGTTTACACAAAAACACAAGTAATGAAATACTGCAAATACTCCATCCTACCGCAAACTAAACGAAATAATACACATATATAAACCTTTTTTCGCACAAATTCATCTAAAAAAAGACTGATCAAAACTGATAGCGGAGAGACTAAATATTGTGTTGGGTTGTATAAACTCTGCCTGAATATTTCGATTGCCATTCAAATAGTAGATCACTACGCAGACGTAACCCCAAGAAAACACCACCATTGCGAAGTAGCTTACCTTTACTGGTTTTCCGTTTAGAAGTTTATATTGATACTGTGGTCTGAAGTAAAAAAAAGAAAAGTTGCAAATATCTCGCGCATTCTGTACGTTCGGCTTGGATAAAGTTTTTAACCCCACTATCATGTAAAGGCATGTAAATGACCGCATGAGCATGGCGAAAAACAACAGCAATGTACTGTTGTTTTTTGAAAATTTAAAACTTTACTGAACATTAGTTTTTAATATAGCGGTGTATAACCTTACAATTCGGTCACCTGCAGCTGTTTTAGTTGTTTCTGACTTGAACTATTTTTGACAATGACACACAACCATGTACGAAATATTAATGTATCTATTAAAAGCAAGTACAGAAAAGGAATTCGTATTTTCTTAAATTATGAACATTTACTAGAACTTTTTCAACAGATTAACGAAAAATGATTTATTGCTTAACATACAAGTCTTAATATTTTAATAAACTGAAGTTTGCGGTAATGATTCTCTCAAAGGAAACTTCTCGAGAAATATTTTCCCTCACATGAAGCACTTGTTCGATAAAACAGGTGTTCCCATGATACCTTATAAAATATAAACATGTATTACATACCTTGCGAATATGAAGAACCAGGCTTCTTGTACATCCGGTGTCGCCAGATTGCTCGGTCTATTCGTGTGATTAGCCAGTGCAGCAAAAGAAAACGACATCTCTGCACTCCAAAATGTTCCTGTAAGTAATAGTGTGAATTTGCTCTACTAGTAACACACACGTTGAAATGACAGTAAGACCTAATCTATTTGTAAACATATGAGTAACAAAACTAATCGAGTTACAAAATTTATGTTCATTAAGCATACATGTATTGGAGTTACTTTTTGGAGTAAACAAACGATTACCGATGTCATGTAATGATGAATACGTTAAGCAGGTTTAGCCGCGCAAACGTTTTGTGGGATGTCCCGGCTAGCTCAATCGGTAGCGTATTCAGATTTGCATGGCTATGCGCTATCGCGGTATGGGTTCGATTCGCCAAAATATGGCAATCAATTTGATAAAAGTACACGCAAGTTCTTTGCAAGTACTAGTAACCGATGAACTGTTCACTATCAAAGATAGGTAAGCGACAAACCACTGGGCGTCGGGGTGTCATATCTTATTCTTAAAGAGGAACTGCGGGAGAGAAAAGGGATAGGTTTGTATTTGGAAACTTCTTCTAACTGTCCAGGCTCCTGATTCTCTAAATAATATGCACTATTATTCTACTGACCAGTTCCATTTGGGTCATTAACGATGCCGTCAGTGTATGTTGCTTTGACCATATCACTGTCCCAGCTGGACACTGCAACAGACTGAGAGTCACCACAGGCGTCCCGAAAGTCCATGTAAGCTTTCTTCAGCATAAGATCCCAACTCACATTCCGAACGCTTATCTGCATTTCCTTGTAACTGAATAAAATAATCAAGCCATCAAGGTAATTTGGAAAACAACGCTAGCTGTAGATACAACAATATAATAAAACTTGATAAACTTGTCAGTAGAAACCTGTCATTTGATAAGAAATATTATTATAATATATAATTATATAATATATTCCAACATCACAATCACAACCATCAAAAACCAGCAACAACATATTTTTGTCATTATGGCAGGTAGCTAGAAACGGTCTTACTGCGGTTACGTCAAATAAGATCGAGACTCCTTGAGATAAACTTTATATTAGGACATTGAATATTATTTCAACGAAAGACGGCGACACTTAAAAACACAAAACTAGATAACTATTGTTAGAACTAGATAACATTAGAAGAAGGTTGCTGTCCTTTTCTTGTTTTTATATTCAGGCAAGTCGTTGATGTTGTGTTGTTGTTGTTGTTGTTGTTGTTGTTGTTAATGATGATGATGATGATGATGATGATGATGATGATGATGATGATGATGATGATGATGATGATGGATTTTAAGAAAGGAAAGTGTGGTGTGAAAACATTTAGATGACGATTTGTTGTTTATTTTCCTTTTACACTTACTTGTGCAAACTTCCATCGGGAACTGCATAAACCTGCAT
This sequence comes from Corbicula japonica, assembly GCA_038501625.1. NCBI lineage: Eukaryota > Metazoa > Mollusca > Bivalvia > Venerida > Cyrenidae > Corbicula > Corbicula japonica. Next base: position 964 of record JAZAYU010001562.1, on the reverse strand, counting down.
AAAATATAAATGCCAATATATTAATATTTTCAGTACACAAGTTGTCTGGTAGAAAGTGTAAAAGTTGATGATTTTAATTCAGATTTATATTTATTAAGCAAAATAGTAATAAACAGTTTGTTAACATTTATGGATCTTGTAAAACATTTTTGGTTCAATAAGGATTGTCATTTAAATACAAGCTTCTGTTTAAATGTGTTTGTGAACGTCAAGACTGGAAATATGTAAGCTTTTATTTAAACAGTTTTGTTGTGTTCATAAATTATGGTCGACATCATTTTATGTAAGGTAATGTTTTTACGCGAAAAGATGTATTTGTGGTCAAATCTTCTTTGACATTGTAAATAATGATGTTAATATATTTTCATTTACATATTACTCATGATTGTCCCATGTTAATTCATATTTGACAACAAATGTTATGCAAGTACATGTATGTCAATGTTTTGAAACTACAACAAGAATACTAGTACGCATTTTGTTCGTTTTATCGCTACTGGATAAGTGAGATGCCTCCAGAAGAGTGTTCACTGGTCTCCTTATGTTTTGGAGGATACTTCAAGATAGAAAGGACTGCATGATGCCAGAATCGTACCTGGTTCTTTAAGGTGTTTGGTATACAGAACCACTTCACTTGACCACAGTTTAAAGACACGGTCGAAAGATTGTTAGTAAGTTTTAGTAAGCGGAGCAGGGAATCGAACTCGCACATAGACGCGCGAACTACTGAGATATGTGCCCGCTCCTTTAAAAGGTTTAGTTGATGTAAATGTGTTTTTTATATCTGTTAATTTGTGCGAGGAGAAGACTTTCTAAGAAGAAATTGTTAACTATTTACCTCAAACGCATTCTCACGCCACACTGAAAAGATATTAATTCGGTTTTGAATTACAAAACATTCAAAACAGACCGCAAATTGCGTAAATTGTCTCCTTTTGTATTTCATGGGAATAAGTATAAATTT